>MVGT01004287.1:503075-521068 GCA_002174775.1 Macleaya cordata
CCTACCAACCCAAAGTTTTCAGATTGCAAATATTCATATCAGTTCGGTATCGGAACAAGAATCAATTGATCCAATTTTTAGGTCCACCTCTTAGAAATTAGAGACGACTTAATCAGTGGCTAAGATTCATAGTAATCAGAACTCTAGTAACTAAAACCGTTACTTAATCTATAAACAATAAATAGGTCGCGGGTTCGAATTCCACTGTGGCCTTTTTTTTTCCCTAATGAAATTTCCTTTCCACCCAAAGAGTCTCCTTTAATTTCCACTTATTAGATTTTCCTGTACATCATCTTCGTTCAAAAATAAATTTTTTTTGGCAAATCACAACCGTCAAATCATTAGATCATTGACCGGCACCATGTTTCATGGACACAAATAGAAGCTTCTTCTACTGTACACATACCAAGTCTACACTCTCCTAAATCGACTTTGTCGTCACCAAGTAATAAACGGCCCATATTCTTCCACGTGTTTGATAAACAACCGCACTACGTATCATCACGAAAAGTCCCCCTTTATGTAGTAAAAAATTCTTTTGACTTGACAGGCCTGTACTCTCCCTTCTCGTGAAAAACTGGTAAGTATTGACTTATTTTTGCTACAACAACAAAGCAAAAAGTGCGGAGTAGATCTCACAAACCAATCAACTTTCGCCACGTTAGACACTAATATCATTTTACCGTTTAAATCACCACGTGGCGGAAACTCATTGATCTCTCACCTCCGCATATTTTGGTTTGATTACAGCAAAAAATAAGACTTGCAAGTTTAGCACCTACCAAACATGCAGTGGTGTTAGGTAGAGAGAGGAACAAGAGAGAGAAAACTAACTACCATTTTCAATATATAAAACAAAAACAAACCCTCCTAATACCTTCAAACTCACACCCATAAGAAGAATAAGAAGAAGATTCAAATGGCTCCTCTAGTGCTTTTAATTTCATCTTTCTTCATTGCAACTCTCATTTACATCTTTCTTAACTTGCGCACTCGCCTGCTTAATCGTCACCACCCTCCACTTCCTCCTGGTCCTAAACCATGGCCGATCATTGGGAACCTACCTCACTTGGGTCTGCCCCCACACCAAAATCTTGCAGCCATGGTTCCTACTTATGGACCCTTGATTTATCTACGTTTGGGATCTGTCCACGTGGTCGTTGCATGTTCAGCATCTGTTGCTGCACAATTTTTGAAGACCCATGATGCTAATTTTGCTAGCAGACCACCGAATTCTGGTGCCAAGCATATCGCTTATAATTATAAGGATCTTGTTTTCGCACCATACGGGCATCGGTGGAGAATGTTTAGGAAGATCTGTGCCGTTCATCTCTTCTCTGTTAAAGCATTGGATGAGTTCCGGTACATCCGTGAGGTATGTTTGAATATGATAGTAAATTCTAATTAACAGTGTTGAGATATCAATAGTCAATTTTTTATATACATATATGTAAACAGGAGGAGGTAGCTGTGATGACAAAAGCCCTAGCACTATCAAACAATACTAGTACTAATAGTCCAGTGAATCTAGCAGGCTTGCTAAACGTGTGCACTACAAACGCACTTGGGAGAGTCTTGTTAGGGAGAAGACTGTGTGGAGATGGTGAAGGCCACGCTGACCTAAAATCTCAACAATTCAAAGAGATGGTTGTAGAATTGATGGTGTTGTCTGGGGTTTTCAACATAAGTGATTTCATTCCTTCATTAGAATGGTTAGATCTTCAAGGTGTTGCAGCTAAAATGAAGAAGTTACATAAAAGATTTGATGCTTTCTTGACTACCATCATTGAAGAACATAAAATGAAGGGTTCTGATTATGGTAGTGGGACCCACCAACAACAAGATTTTTTGAGTAAATTGTTTGGATTGAAGGAGGATGTGGATGGTGAAGAACTGAAGCTTACGGACACTGAAATTAAAGCTCTGCTTTTGGTATGTATAATTTATCGTTTACTCCTATTTTTTTCCCTCCGATAGTTATTAATTTTTAGAGCTAATTTGAATGGTTAGAAGTTTTAGAACAAATTGATTTTTTATTATGATAAAATACATAGCGAAGAGAACATCTTTTCTAAAAAAATTAATATCTCGATGCATCGTATATGGACCCCACATGCAAGGTGTTTTATATGGACCCCACATGCGAGGTGTTTTAAAGAGGGCATTCTAATAAGGGTACAATAACCTCCCTCTTCAAGTATTCAATTGACCTTAGTGTGACCCTATGTAAAAAGGTGATCCAAATCATCGTATTAATTTTTTAAAATGAAATAAAATAAAATAAATACTTCAAAATCAGCCTTTAAAAAGAATTTAGATAACATTTATACCATTATTTTTCAATCTTTACATGATAGAGTAAAGTTTTAGAATGGATTACTTTGCAATAAAGATGATGATTTGCAAGTAAAGAAACCATTATCACTAAAAATTAATCCTTAAATCATCTTAATATGAACCCTAAACTGAGTAACTCTGCAATACTAGGACCTAATAACCCTTTAGATAAATCTTTTCATAGTTTTTTTTATCTTTTCCTTTTTTTTAGACTTGATAGTTTTTTCTTCCTTCACTTAAATGAAGGAAAATAAGAAAAGTGATAATTTTTCTTCTTTTTTTTAATACGAAAGTGATAGTTTTCTTCATGACTGTCGTTTTTTAATTATACATCTACTACTGAATTCATGGGGTCCTTTTAAAAAAAAAAAAATAGAATTCATGGGGTCCATCCAACAAAATATGATTGTGTCCCTAAATCAGGGATATTTTGTAGAATTTATTCACAGCAGGTACTGACACATCATCAAGCACTGTGGAGTGGGCTTTGGCAGAGCTAATTCGTCACCCCAAAATCTTAGCCCAAGCCCAACAGGAACTGGACTCGGTTGTGGGTAAGGATCGGCTTGTATCCGAATCCGATCTAAGCCAACTAACCTTCTTACAAGCCATCGTCAAAGAAACATTCCGTCTCCACCCGTCTACCCCACTCTCCCTTCCTCGAATTGCCGACGAAGACTGTGAAATCAACGGCTACTTCATTCCGAAGAAATCCACCCTTATTGTCAATGTATGGGCCATCGCACGAGATCCATCAATATGGTCCGACCCATTAAGATTCCAACCCGAACGATTCCTACCCGGTAGTGAAAAAGCCCACATTGATGTTAAGGGCAGTGACTTCGAAATTATACCATTTGGAGCGGGTCGACGAATATGTGCCGGTTTGAGTTTAGGGTTACGGATGGTCCAATTCATGACGGCCACATTGGTTCACGCGTTCAATTGGGACCTACCGGAGGGCCAACTGGCCGAGAAATTGAACATGGAAGAAGCTTATGGGCTTACCTTGCAGAGGGCCTCACCCTTAATGGTTCACCCAAAGCCCAGATTGGCAGCCCATGTATATGGTACCACAAAAACTTAGAACATTTTTATGGGATTTTGATTTTTGTTTGTTTGTCACCTTAAATGTATGCTTGTGTTTTATAAGGATGTATGGGGCCATTGATCTATTTGGCCTTCAAGTTCATGTATTTAGTTAAATTTGCTACCTAACCTAAGCAATGAATCTTATTTGTGTTAAATTTGATAAGCATCCCTACACATTACAAACTAAATATGTTTTGAATGACAAATTGATCATCTTTCATTCTTTCAATGCAATCAGTATGAAATAGTAACACAATTAAAAAAAAAATTATTTCTGAAAAGTCAAAAAACTACTTTCTAAAAAAGAAATGTTTTTTTACTTTTAGAGAAGTTAGTTCTTTTGGATTCACGAATTAGTTACTTCTTCTCCACTGCCATCTGCACAACCTCACCGTCACCATCTCATCATTACCACCGCTGCCACCACAACAATCTTAGGTCCTTGGCATCTTATTTGTAGTATTGACTTTTTTTTTTTCATATTATCTATCCATCTTAAATTCTCCCGACAATGAGAGAGATAATGAGATATCATTACATGGAAGAAGAAAAAGTACTTGGAGGACAAACTTTTTTTACTTCGTATGTTTCATCATCGGTGCACATTAGTGCAATGAAAAAAGATAGAAAAACCTAAGGTCAAACATAAATACCAAATTCAAAAAAATAAATTAAGAAAAACCCATTTACGAAGCTATAAACCAAAATAATTTGTATGCAACTTTAATTTACATGCAACAGTTAACTTTGAATTTGCATACCATGAACTTCAATACATTACTGAACATCAAAACATACGAATTTGCCGTCAAGAATCTCGGCACCCTCTCCAACGCACTAAAATGGATGGCGTTAAACCCATCTCCACCCCATTCAGCAGCACTTCCAAATTAAGTATAACTAGTGGCAAAGACTTTCATGATCCCACTCTGTATCGTAGCATCGTCAGCGCATTACAATATCTTACCTTCACCATACCAGATGTCTCCTATGCGGTCAACAAAGTATGTCAGTACATGCACTCTCCAACAGATGAACATTGGTGTGTAGTCAAAAGAATTCTTCGGTACTTAAAACAAACAATTGATTACAGTATCTTGATTAGATCATCTCCCAGTTTGAGCCTTAATGCCTTCAGTGATGCTGATTAGGTTGGGTGCCTCGACGACCGTCGATCTACAAGTGTCTATTGCATCTTCTTGGGCAATAACATCATTTCTTGGTTCGCTCGTAAACAACACACTATTTCTCGCTCCAGTACTGAGGCTGAATACCGTGGCCTCGCTATCATCACAGCTGAACTTACGTGGATACAATCACTCCTCAGAGAACTGCAAATACACACACCTACTCCAACCTTGTGGTGCGACAACATCGGTGCCACATATCTCGTTGTCAACCCTATTTTCAATTCCCGAACCAAATACATAGAAATTGACTACCACTTTATTCGTGAGCGTGTCACTGCTCGTCAACTCATTGTTAAATTCATCTCCACACACGATTAAACGGCTGACATCTTCACCAAGGGCCTTAGCAAGTCCAGATTTCTACCCTTCGACACAAGTTAACCGTACAACAATGCATGCCTAACTTGAGGGGGCCTATTACAACAAGTCAGATAATGGCTGAATAAACAAATGAGAATATGGTAGTGACAGCCCAATAACTCTTTCTCCATCACGCATGATGGTAGTTGTCTGCTACGCCACACTCAACATCGACAATGACCCATAATTAAATGTGTACTAAATTAATTATTTACATACTTCTATGTACTATCTCCACCATGTATATATTAGGGGTGTCAACGGGACGGTTCCGGTTCCGGTTCCGGAACCTCAATTGGTGGTTCCGGATCCTGTACCGCTAGGATCCGCAGGTACCCGATACCTATTTTTAATTATTATTTTTTTATTTTTTCACATAAACCTACTTGTATTTTGTATTTTCGTATTCTATTCAATTATAAAATTTATTTTATTATAAAATTTGTTATATAATAGTCATTAGTTTTATGTTTGAAAGACATATGTGTCATTTCTGAAAAGAAAAACAAAAATAATAATGCCCGGCAGTGTCCCTAAATAGTTTTTTATTAAACTTTTTTTTTAGCAAACATAATTTTTTACCACTGTGTTACTCAGATATGTAGGTTAAACCTTACGACCGATGTGGATGGGCTTAGTATCTACCGTACATGCAATGGTGTTAGGTAGAGAGAAACAAGAGAGAGATAGAGAAAGAGAGAAAACTAACTACCATTTTCAATATATAAAACAAAAACAAACCCTCCTAAAAGCTCCAAACCCAAACCCAAAAACAAGAAAAAAAAAATAAAAAAGAAGAAGAAGAAGAAAAATATTCAAATGGCTCCTCTAGGGCTTGTAATTTCATCTTTCTTCATTGCAATTCTCATTTGCATCCTTCTTAACCTACGCACTCGCCTACTTAATCGTAACCAACCTCCACTTCCTCCTGGTCCTAAACCATGGCCGATCATTGGGAACCTACCTCACTTGGGTTCAGCCCCACACCAAAATCTTGCAGCCATGGTTCCTACTTATGGACCCTTAATGTATCTACGGCTGGGATCTGTCCACGTGGTCGTTGCAGGTTCAGCATCTATTGCTGCACAATTTTTGAAGACCCATGATGCTAATTTTGCTAGCAGACCACCGAATATTTCTGGTGCCAAGCATATTGCTTATAATTATAAGGATCTTGTTTTCGCACCGTACGGGCGTCAATGGAGAATGTTTAGGAAGATCTGTGCCGTTCATCTCTTCTCTGTTAAAGCATTGGATGAGTTCCGGTACATCCGTGAGGTACGTTTGTATATGTAGTAAATTCTAATTAATAGTGTAATTAAACAACCTTTTTTTTACTCTCATCAGGCACTAAGATAGTTTTTGGGTAAACTTAAAATAAGTTAATAGTGTATTTGGATGCAGAATTTATGTTTTCCAAGGGATTAATGAGTCCTTAGAAACATGAATTCTAGAAAAATATGAATCCCTTAGTTTGTTTCGCAACTATAAAGGAATCCTTGGAAACATGAATCCTTGTAAATTTTAAGGGGCGGGGTACGACTCAAAATGAGGGATTTACTGGAAAACATGTGCTCTCTGGAAAACAAGTTTCTAAAGATTCCTGGTAGCCAAATAGACTAAGGAAACTAGAATTTTTGGTCCCCACTAAATCTCTATCCTAAAATCCCCCCAGATTATAAAAGTTGGATTTTAGCTTATGTTAAGTGCTTACTGTAGTTGAATATGTTTGGTAAAGTAAAACAAAAGTTGTGGCTTATTAGTTTAAGCTTAAAAAACCATTATTTAGTAAAAAAGTGAAATTAGAATTACCTGCTCATACTTTTAAACTATTTTTTTAATTTTTTATTTTTTTTTGAACTAAAAAACTCTACACAACATAGGGCAGACATATAGTCACGATTCTCACAAAGAAGTGTTCGTCCTTCTTCGACTACCACCCCTTCAACAAAAATTGACATCTATGCCCTCTCAAGTGTGGAACTAGTGCTATGCCTGCTATTATAATGTGATTTGCATCCAATAATATTGTTTAAGTTTTTCGTCAACAATCATCTTTGTTCTTGTTCCGTATTCAACTAATATTTGCATAATGCCNCTCCCACTTCACGCTCCTGTTGGTTGAACTATAGGCAATTACTTAGTGGATAAAACATAATAAGAGTTAATACATAATCAATAGATTCGTCTCGTGACCACATAACGCAGTGGATTAGTGCGTTTGACTTCGGATCAAAAGGTCGTGGGTTCGACTCCCAAGTGGTTGATTTTTTTTTTCCTAATGAAATTTCAACCCAAACTGTCTCTTTTGAATTTCCAATTATTATAGTTTCCAGTACATCTTNGGCCGATCATTGGGAACCTACCTCACTTGGGTTCGGCCCCACACCAAAATCTTGCAGCCATGGTTCCTACTTATGGACCCTTAATGTATCTACGGTTGGGATCTGTCCACGTGGTTGTTGCAGGTTCAGCATCTGTTGCTGCACAATTTTTGAAGAACCATGATGCTAATTTTGCTAGCAGACCACCGAATATTTCTGGTGCCAAGCATATCGTTTATAATTATAAGGATCTTGTTTTCGCACCGTACGGGCGTCAGTGGAGAATGTTTAGGAAGATCTGTGCCGTTCATCTCTTCTCTGTTAAAGCATTGGATGAGTTTCGGTACATCCGTGAGGTATGTTTGTATATGTAGTAAATTCTAATTAACAGTGTAATTAAACAACTTTTTTTACTCTCATCAGGCACTAAGATAGTGTTTGGGTAAACTTAAAATAAGTTAATAGTGTATTTGGATGCCAACACATATGTTATTTTCTTAATTTTTGGTTTTTTTTTTTCAATTAAAAAATATACACAACTTCATGTTTCTTCGACTACCACCTATTCAATAAAAATTGACATCTCTGCCCTCTCAAGTGTGGAACTAGTGCTATGCCTGCTATTATAATGTGATTTGCATCCAATAATATTGTTTAAGTTTTTCGTCAACAATCATCTTTGTTCTTGTTCCGTATTCAACTAATATTTGCATAATGCCTCAATATTTATAGATTTTGGTGGTATATTTTCAAAGTAATTTGTAGTGAGTCTACAAATAAAAAGTAAAATTATTGTGAATATTCACAATACTTTTAAAATTATAAAAATTTATTGTTTTTTTGCCTCTTAATATTTGTGAGCCTACGATAAATTACTATGAAAATATAACACCGAACTCGAACAAAAACCGAGAGGGTTGAGTCATTTCAAATATTAACAAAATACCAAACACTACCCTAATCTCAACTATTAATTTTAAAATCGTACGNATGTTTGAAAGACATATGTGTCATTTCTGAAAAGAAAAACAAAAATAATAATGCCCGGCAGTGTCCCTAAATAGTTTTTTATTAAACTTTTTTTTAGCAAACATAATTTTCTACCATTATGTTACTCAGATATGTAGGTTAAACCTTACGACCGATGTGGATGGGCTTAGTATCTACCGTACATGCAGTGGTGTTAGGTAGAGAGAAACAAGAGAGAGAGAGAAAGAGAGAAAACTAACTACCATTTTCAATATATAAAACAAAAACAAACCCTCCTAAAAGCTCCAAACCCAAACCCAAAAACAAGAAGAAAAAAAAAATAAAAAAAAAGAAGAAGAAGAAGAAAAATATTCAATGGCTCCTCTAGGGCTTGTAATTTCATCTTTCTTCATTGCAACTCTCATTTGCATCCTTCATAACCTACGCACTCGCCTATTTAACCGTAACCAACCTCCACTTCCTCCTGGTCCTAAACCATGGCCGATCATTGGGAACCTACCTCACTTGGGTTCGGCCCCACACCAAAATCTTGCAGCCATGGTTCCTACTTATGGACCCTTAATGTATCTACGGTTGGGATCTGTCCACGTGGTTGTTGCAGGTTCAGCATCTGTTGCTGCACAATTTTTGAAGAACCATGATGCTAATTTTGCTAGCAGACCACCGAATATTTCTGGTGCCAAGCATATCGTTTATAATTATAAGGATCTTGTTTTCGCACCGTACGGGCGTCAGTGGAGAATGTTTAGGAAGATCTGTGCCGTTCATCTCTTCTCTGTTAAAGCATTGGATGAGTTTCGGTACATCCGTGAGGTATGTTTGTATATGTAGTAAATTCTAATTAACAGTGTAATTAAACAACTTTTTTTACTCTCATCAGGCACTAAGATAGTGTTTGGGTAAACTTAAAATAAGTTAATAGTGTATTTGGATGCCAACACATATGTTATTTTCTTAATTTTTGGTTTTTTTTTTTCAATTAAAAAATATACACAACTTCATGTTTCTTCGACTACCACCTATTCAATAAAAATTGACATCTCTGCCCTCTCAAGTGTGGAACTAGTGCTATGCCTGCTATTATAATGTGATTTGCATCCAATAATATTGTTTAAGTTTTTCGTCAACAATCATCTTTGTTCTTGTTCCGTATTCAACTAATATTTGCATAATGCCTCAATATTTATAGATTTTGGTGGTATATTTTCAAAGTAATTTGTAGTGAGTCTACAAATAAAAAGTAAAATTATTGTGAATATTCACAATACTTTTAAAATTATAAAAATTTATTGTTTTTTTGCCTCTTAATATTTGTGAGCCTACGATAAATTACTATGAAAATATAACACCGAACTCGAACAAAAACCGAGAGGGTTGAGTCATTTCAAATATTAACAAAATACCAAACACTACCCTAATCTCAACTATTAATTTTAAAATCGTACGTTGGATGGGTTGTTGAGAGATATTAATGGTCAATTTTTTATATACATATATGTAAACAGGAGGAGGTAGCTGTGATGACAAAAGCCCTAGCGCCATCAAACAATACTAGTACTAATAGTCCAGTGAATCTAGCAGACTTGCTAAACGTGTGCACTACAAATGCACTTGGGAGAGTTTTGTTAGGGAAAAGAGTGTGTGGAGATGGTGAAGGCCACGCTGACCTAAAATCTCAACAATTCAAAGAGATGGTTGTAGAACTGATGGTGCTGATTGGGGTTTTCAACATCGGTGATTTCGTTCCTTCATTAGAATGGTTAGATCTTCAAGGTGTGGCTGCTAAAATGAAGAAGTTACATAAAAGATTTGATGCTTTCTTGACTACCATCATTGAAGAACATAAAATGAAGGGTTCTGATTATGGTGGTGGGACCCACCAACAACAAGATTTTTTGAGTAAATTGTTTGGATTGAAGGAGGATGTGGATGGTGAAGAATGGAAGCTTACTGACACTGAAATTAAAGCTCTGCTTTTGGTACGTATAATTTGTCGTTTACTCCTATTTTTCCCCTTGCATTTCAGGTGTTCAATTGATGAATTATAACCCTATGTTATTCCTGTGACTGTGACCCCACCTTGTAAAAAGGTGATCCAAATTATCATATTAATTTTCAAACTTAAATTAAAAAAATAAAAAATTATTCCGCAAAATCAGTCTTTAAAAAAAAAAAAAATTAGACGTTTTATTGTAAATTTGAAAATGGGCCGGTGAAGATGATGATTTGCGTGGCAAAAAAAAATATCTTAATTAAAAGTTAACTTTTGGATCATCTTAATATAAACCTTACAATCTCGGATAGCTCTGTAATCAAAAGACCTAAAATCCCTTTTGTTAAATCTTTTCATAGTTTTTTCGTAGTTCACTTAAATTGGGGGAAAATTTTTCTTCATGACTGTCGTTTTCTTTTCTTTTTAGTAAATACATCTACTACTGAATTCATGGGGTCCAACAAAATAAGATTGTGTCCCTAAATCAGAGATATTTTGTAGAATTTATTCACAGCAGGTACTGACACATCATCAAGCACTGTGGAGTGGGCTTTGGCAGAGCTAATTCGTCACCCCAAAATCTTAGCCCAAGCCCAACAGGAACTGGACTCGGTTGTGGGTAAGGATCGGCTTGTATCCGAATCCGATCTAAGCCAACTAACCTTCTTACAAGCCGTCGTCAAAGAAACGTTCCGTCTCCACCCGTCTACCCCACTCTCCCTTCCTCGAATTGCCGACGAAGGCTGTGAAATCAACGGCTACTTCATTCCGAAGAAATCCACCCTTATTGTCAATGTATGGGCTATCGCACGAGATCCATCGATATGGCCTGACCCATTAAAATTCCAACCCGAACGATTCCTACCCGGTAGTGAAAAAGCCCACATTGATGTTAAGGGCAGTGACTTCGAAATTATACCGTTTGGAGCGGGTCGACGAATATGTGCTGGTTTGAGTTTAGGGTTACGGATGGTCCAATTCATGACTGCCACGTTGGTTCACGCATTTAATTGGGACCTACCGGAGGGCCAACTGGCTGAGAAATTGAACATGGAAGAAGCTTATGGGCTTACCTTGCAGAGGGCCTCACCCTTAATGGTTCACCCAAAGCCCAGNCAATTTTTAGGTCGTCCTCCTAGAAATTAGAGACGATTAAATCAGTGGCTATGATTCATACACCACAGAGTATTCAAAACCGTGGTATGGTATAGGAATCACTCCCTCGCTCCTGCTTCCGCTCTCGCTCCTCCTCTCGTTCCCGCTCCTCTTACGTAGCTATAGACAAGATTCTACACTACACCAGAACAGTGATATATGGTGGATTCTCAAACTCCCACTTCACGCTCCTGTTGGTTGAACTATAGGCAATTACTTAGTGGATAAAACCTAATAACAGTTAATACATAATCAATAGCTTCGTCTCGTGACCGCATAGCGCAGTGGATTAGTGCGTTTGACTTCGGATCAAAAGGTCGTGGGTTCGACTCCCAAGTGGTTGATTTTTTTTTTCCTAATGAAATTTCAACCCAAACTGTCTCTTTTGAATTTCCAATTATTATAGTTTCCAGTGCATCTTCATTTCAACTTATTTGGCAAGTCACAACCGCCAAATCATTAGGT
Source organism: Macleaya cordata (assembly GCA_002174775.1). Lineage (NCBI taxonomy): Eukaryota > Viridiplantae > Streptophyta > Magnoliopsida > Ranunculales > Papaveraceae > Macleaya > Macleaya cordata. The sequence continues at coordinate 514,982 of MVGT01004287.1, forward strand.
CATTGACCGGCTCCATTTTCATGGACACAAATAGATGCTTCTTTTACTGTACACATCCCAAGTCTACCCTCCCTCTCCTAAAATCGACTTTGCCGTCACCAAGTTATAAGCGGCCCATATTCTTCCACGTGTTTGATAAACAACTGCACTACGTACCATCACGAAAAGTCTCCTTTATGTAGTAAACAATATTTTTGCCTTGAACAGATGTGTACTTTCTCTTCTCGTGAAAAGGCTGGTTAGTTTGGACTCTTATTATTTTTAAAACTATCCAGACTCTCCATCTAGTGAAGTGCACCAACCCAATTAAACTAATGCAGCTGAGCACCCCCCAAAATGGACAAATAAACTTAACGGTAATGCTAGGGTTACAGCAATATCTAGCGAAGATGCTACAGAATATTACGTGGACGCCGACATGGCGCCTCGAACTTGTGCGCTACTGCATACCTGGTTGGCGTTTCCTATTTTGTTCAAATAATCGGGAATAGCGGGCACGGAATCCTAGATTCTCTTTTGGGTTATTATTCACCGTTGATAAAGAACTTAAATCAACGGTTAAGTACAAATTACAATTTGCGTAGGTTTTTAACTATGCAAACACAGTTTCAGAGCTTATTTTATTATGCAAATTTGAAATGCATGGAAGCTTAAAAAAGCGTAGATGCTCAAAAGTATATAAAAATAACCTATACAAATTACAATTTGCGTAGGTTTTTAACTATGCAAACACAGTTTCCGAGCTTATTTTATTATGCAATTTGGTTGCATAGAGGCTTATAAAAGTGCAAATACTAAAAAGTATGGCATAAAATACCATATATAGAGCATTTACGCATCTCCTACGTAGCATTCATTTTTTTACCACATTCACAATCTCCTGTACCCTCATAATATCCTCAATGATAGACGAGGTTCAACATAAATGGGTCTGATTCAGGAAAAAGGAAAAGGTCGGATTAAATGGGAAACTCCCAATGTTCAAGTTGACAATTTACTACCACTTATGCCATGTTTGGATCGCAAGAATGGAATCCCATTCATGGAAATCATTTTCTTATCAACTGCTCTCTTTTTTAAATACAACAGTGCGCTGGAAATGCCAAGTGGTTCTCTTTCTTCCTCTAAACAATGCCACCATAAAAAAAACCCTAATGTAGGAACCCTAATGCTTCAGATTGTCAGAAACCTTTGACCCAATTTTAAGTTTAATTCAGCATCTTCGTGGAAATTAAGATGATGGGCAGGCAGAAGAAACAATAACTTTAAGATTCAAATTAAGCAACAGGGCTTCTAGTTTGAATTATAACATTTGAGAAATACACAATTTTTCTCAAGTAGTCTGCCTAATTTGAGGTAGTTATGGGAATGTATTTCCTGTTTGGTTGTGTTTTTCAAGATTATTTTAGTTGTGTTTGTCAGGAGAATACTGACCCCCTTTATACCAAAGGATGGTGATGATTATGAAATGTATGAAATCTTTAATGGTTTGTTTGGACTGGGATTTTAATTAGTGATTTTATGGGGATCAGGGATTTGGTGGAAAACTAGTTAAAAATTATTTTATAAATCTAACTAGTTTTCTACCAAATCTCTAATCTCCACAAAATTCCTACTTAAAATCTTCCATCAAAACAAACCATAATTTTATTTCGCAATAGTATTTTTGAAAGTCGCTCGTGCCATTACACAAAGTTATGTTGGATAGAATCGTGGCGGATAGATCATAGGGTTAGAGTCTTACCAAAAAGGAGCTGTTAGATTTAACTATATCTCCCTCGCAATTCATAATAGGTGAAAAAAATATAACTACCAAAACTTAAACGTTAGGGTTCTTTTTTCTTAAAGAGTCTGATCATCCAATCCAAGCTTATTAGATACCCTTACATTTTAAAGTATTTTTTTAGTAGGAGGGCATGATATTTATCCTACAAAAATGTAACAAAATAACCATATAAAGAAAGAATCCCTTTCTTTCAAGGGTTCTAGCTTTGTGTTCTAACATGAATTTTATTTCCTACCAACCAACCAAGTATTCAAATTGCAAATATTCATCTCAGATTGGTATCGGAACAAGAATCTATTGATCCAATTTTTAGGTCGTCCTCCTAGAAATTAGAGACGATTAAATCAGTGGCTATGATTCATACACCACAGAGTATTCAAAACCGTGGTATGGTATAGGAATCACTCCCTCGCTCCTGCTTCCGCTCTCGCTCCTCCTCTCGTTCCCGCTCCTCTTACGTAGCTATAGACAAGATTCTACACTACACCAGAACAGTGATATATGGTGGATTCTCAAACTCCCACTTCACGCTCCTGTTGGTTGAACTATAGGCAATTACTTAGTGGATAAAACCTAATAACAGTTAATACATAATCAATAGCTTCGTCTCGTGACCGCATAGCGCAGTGGATTAGTGCGTTTGACTTCGGATCAAAAGGTCGTGGGTTCGACTCCCAAGTGGTTGATTTTTTTTTTCCTAATGAAATTTCAACCCAAACTGTCTCTTTTGAATTTCCAATTATTATAGTTTCCAGTGCATCTTCATTTCAACTTATTTGGCAAGTCACAACCGCCAAATCATTAGGTCATTGACCGGCTCCATTTTCATGGACACAAATAGATGCTTCTTTTACTGTACACATCCCAAGTCTACCCTCCCTCTCCTAAAATCGACTTTGCCGTCACCAAGTTATAAGCGGCCCATATTCTTCCACGTGTTTGATAAACAACTGCACTACGTACCATCACGAAAAGTCTCCTTTATGTAGTAAACAATATTTTTGCCTTGAACAGATGTGTACTTTCTCTTCTCGTGAAAAGGCTGGTTAGTTTGGACTCTTATTATTTTTAAAACTATCCAGNCATGCAGTAGCGCACAAGTTCGAGGTGCCATGTAGGCGTCCACGTAATATTCTGTAGCATCTTCGGTAGATATTGCTGTAACCCTAGCATTACCGTAAACTTAATGCAATATAACTACAGCGGAAATGATAATACAGAAAAGACAAAACAAAGCACACAAAGATTTACGTGGTTCGGCAAGATTGCCTACATCCACGGGTAGAATCGATCCAATACTTTATTCAATATGATCAGAGTACACAATACATACCAGAGCATCATTCAAACGACTCCCAACTACTCCCGTAAGAGTATTCAACTAAGTCTCAACTTGATACCCTCTACTTCGACTCACCATCGTTACAATAGGGAGATACGAACTCTCATCAAAGAAACCAATGGCTACTCACTCTCACCATGCAATAGAGCAGCCTTAATGGCAGCCCAAAAGGGCTGCCAGTTGCAATCTCTCTCTCAAGAGCTTTCTTTGATGCTTAGGGGTTTCTCACAACTCTCCGATTCTTAAAAAAATACTTTGGAAACCCCTATTTATAGATTTATAAGGATCCCCACGACTTAGGAAGAGTTACACTTCGAATAAGACACAAAATAGTAAGTTTCGCAACTTCTAAATACATGAGGTATCGATACCACCTTCATGGGTATCAATATTGATGGTCCCTGATGTGGATTTTTTAGTGGGTATCGATACCCAAAAACTTGGTATCGATACTCCATTAGCCTGTTTCTATTTATGATAAAATTCCAGCAAGTATCGATACCCCCTATTCACTCTTCCTGATGCTAAATTGGGCCATTTTTTCCAACATATAGGAACCTTTTTCTTCTCAAAACCAACAATCACATTAGATTTCCCAAGCAATAAAACCCTAAAAACTAAATGTTGATTAATCTAAGATTTTTTCACATTAAATTTAAAATGAGATGAAATTAGTTTTGATATGGGTAGATCTAGTGGCAAGTACCAAAGAAAATAAAAATATAAGTGAAAAATATTATGGTTTAGGGAGATTGTCTTAAACTTGAAGAAGTGAAAGAAGAAGAAGTGAAGAAGAGGTCGGTTGTTGTACAGTGGAGAGGTTTTATGTTTGAAAGACACATGCGTCATTTCTGAAAAGAAAAATAAAATTAATAATGCGAGGCGGTGTCCCTAAACAGTTTTTTATTAAAAAAAATTTTGACAAACATAATTTTCGACCACTGTGTTACTCAGATACGTCGGTAATATTTGAAAAGCTATATTAACTTTTACCTTACGACCGATGTGAATGGCCTTAGTACCTACCATCATACAGTAGTGTTAGGTAGAGAGAGAAACAAGAGAGAGAGAAAGAGAGAAAACTAACTACCGTTTTCAGTATATAAAACAAATACAAACCCTCCTCAAACCTCCAAACTCAAACACAAAAACAAGAAAAAAAGAAGAAGAAGAAAAATATTCAAATGGCTCCTCTAGGGCTTGTAATTTCATCTTTCTTCATTGTAACTCTCATTTGCATCCTTCTTAACCTATGCACTCGCCTACTTAACCGTAACCAACCTCCACTTCCTCCTGGTCCTAAACCATGGCCGATCATTGGGAACCTACCTCACTTGGGTTCGGCCCCACACCAAAATCTTGCAGCTATGGTTCCTACTTATGGACCCTTAATGTATCTACGGTTGGGATCTGTCCACGTGGTCGTTGCAGGTTCAGCATCTATTGCTGCACAATTTTTGAAGACCTATGATGCTAATTTTGCTAGCAGGCCACCGAATATTTCTGGTGCCAAGCATATCGTTTATAATTATAAGGATCTTGTTTTCGCACCGTACGGGCGTCAGTGGAGAATGTTTAGGAAGATCTGTGCCGTTCATCTCTTCTCTGTTAAAGCATTGGATGAGTTCCGATACATCCGTGAGGTATGTTTGTATATGTAGTAAATTCTAATTAACAGTGTAATTAAACAACCTTTTTTTACTCTCATCAGGCACGAAGATAGTGCTTGGGTAAACTTAAAATAACTTAATAGTGTCTTTGGATGCAGAATTTATGTTTTCCNTTAAAATTACCTGCTCATACTTTTAAACTATGAACCCAATCATTGGACTGACTACCATAAGCACGAACACAACGATTAAACACGGATAGGAACACATGCCACTTTTTAAATTTTTGATTTTTTTTTCAACTAAAAAACTCTACACAACAGAGGGCAGACATATAGTCACGATTCTCACAAAGAATTGTTCGTGCTTCTTGGAGTACCACCCCTTCAACAAAAATTGACATCTATGCCCTCTCAGGTGTGGAACTAGTGCTATGCCTGCTATTATAATGTGATTTGCATCCAATAATATTGTTTAAGTTTTTCGTCAACAATCATCTTTGTTCTTGTTCGGCATTCGACTAATATTTGCATAATGCCTGAATATTTATAGATTTTAGTGGTATATTTTCACAGTAATTTGTAGTGAGTCTACAACTAAAAGGTAAAATCACTGTAGATATTTACAATAATTTCAAAATTATAAATTTTTATAGTATTTTTGTCTATTAATATTTGTGAGCCTAGGGTAAATTACCATGAAAATATAACACTGAACTCGAACAAAAACCGAGAGGGTTGAGTCATTTCAAATATTAACAAAATACCAAACACTACCCTAATCTCAACTATTAATTTTAAAATCGTACGTTGGATGGGTTGTTGAGAGATATTAATGGTCGATTTTTTATATACATATATGTAAACAGGAGGAGGTAGCTGTGATGACAAAAGCCCTAGCGCCATCAAACAATACTGGTACAAATAGTCCACTGAATCTAGCAGACTTGCTAAACGTGTGCACTACAAATGCACTTGGGAGAGTTTTGTTAGGGAAAAGAGTGTGTGGAGATGGTGAAGGCCACGCTGACCTAAAATCTCAACAATTCAAAGAGATGGTTGTAGAATTGATGGTGCTGCTTGGGGTTTTCAACATAGGTGATTTCGTTCCTTCATTAGAATGGTTAGATCTTCAAGGTGTGGCTGCTAAAATGAAGAAGTTACATAAAAGATTTGATGCTTTCTTGACTACCATCATTGAAGAACATAAAATTAAGGGTTCTGATTATGGTAGTGGGACCCACCAACAACAAGATTTTTTGAGTAAATTGTTTGGATTGAAGGAGGATGTGGATGGTGAAGAATGGAAGCTTACTGACACTGAAATTAAAGCTCTGCTTTTGGTACGTA
>MVGT01004287.1:521586-531965 GCA_002174775.1 Macleaya cordata
AATTGTACGTTGGATGGGTTGTTGAGAGATATTAATGGTCAATTTTTTATATACATATATGTAAACAGGAGGAGGTAGCTGTGATGACAAAAGCCCTAGCGCCATCAAACAATACTAGTACTAATAGTCCAGTGAATCTAGCAGACTTGCTAAACGTGTGCACTACAAATGCACTTGGGAGAGTTTTGTTAGGGAAAAGAGTGTGTGGAGATGGTGAAGGCCACGCTGACCTAAAATCTCAACAATTCAAAGAGATGGTTGTAGAATTGATGGTGCTGCTTGGGGTTTTCAACATAGGTGATTTCATTCCTTCATTAGAATGGTTAGATCTTCAAGGTGTGGCTGCTAAAATGAAGAAGTTACATAAAAGATTTGATGCTTTCTTGACTACCATCATTGAAGAACATAAAATTAAGGGTTCTGATTATGGTAGTGGGACCCACCAACAACAAGATTTTTTGAGTAAATTGTTTGGATTGAAGGAGGATGTGGATGGTGAAGAATGGAAGCTTACTGACACTGAAATTAAAGCTCTGCTTTTGGTACGTATAATTTGTCGTTTACTCCTATTTTTCCCCTTGCATTTCAGGTATTCAATTGATGAATTATAACCCTATGTTATTCCTGTGACCTTAGTGTGACCCCACCTTGTAAAAAGGTGATCCAAATTATCATATTAATTTTCAAACTTAAATTAAAAAAAATAAAAAATTATTCCGCAAAATCAGTCTTTTAAAAAAACAAATTTAGACGTTTTATTGTAAATTTGAAAATGGGCCGGCGAAGATGATGATTTGCGTGGCAAAAAAAAAATATCTTAATTAAAAGTTAACTTTTGGATCATCTTGTATTGGATGTCAAAGTTACGTATGATGATGTGTCCAGGTCGGTAAAGGTAACCTCGAATTAAACTGAGGAATTCAGCAGTTCTTAAAGGACTGTCACTCTTCTTCGAGAAGAAAGGGAGGTGGCTTCCTAGATGAGGGATGAGCGTGAGCGAAGGAGAAGAACGAATATCCTTAGAGACAGAGAGCCAGTAATATCCAACCCAGTATCCCCCCGTTGGGTATTTATAGCCTTACCTTCTTGGGGTCTTTCTTCTCTTTCCTCCCTCATGTTCTTTCCTCTTCTAGGAAAAGACAAAATCAGAGGATATTCTTGACACGTGGCCGGTGGTCCACTCCGTTAGGTGTCAGGACGGTTTCCTGACAAGAATCTTCATGATTGATACGGAAGATATCCTAACGATTATTGCTCAGACTTTCTCCTGGCGTCTCTCTTTTCTCATGAAGAGTATCTTGGCGGGGGCGCCCTGGAGGGGGCGTCCTGCTATAATGGCGCCCTGCCTCCAGGTGGTGGCGCTCTAGTGCCTCCCACGTGTTCTTTCTTCTCTTGCCCTCCAATCCTCTTCATCTCGTTTGAACCCCTTTTCTTTCTACAAAAGAGCGAAACCCTCGTTCAGTGATGTTGTACCCCGAATAGACGAAAGCATCCATGGTGATACTGCTCCCGTGGCGCCTACGTGGCGCCGTTCAAAACGCATCTAATACACATCTCAATATAAACTTTACAAGCTCGGATAGCTCCGTAATCAAAAGACCTAAATTCCCTTTTGTTAAATCTTTTCATAGTTTTTTCGTAGTTCACTTAAATTGGGGGAAAATTTTTCTTCATGACTGTCGTTTTCTTTTCTTTTTAGTAAATACATCTACTACTGAATTCATGGGGTCCAACAAAATATGATTGTGTCCCTAAATCAGAGATATTTTGTAGAATTTATTCACAGCAGGTACTGACACATCATCAAGCACTGTGGAGTGGGCTTTGGCAGAGCTAATTCGTCGCCCCAAAATCTTAGCCCAAGCCCAACAGGAACTGGACTCGGTTGTGGGTAAGGATCGGCTTGTATCCGAATCCGATTGAAGCCAACTAACCTTCTTACAAGCCGTCGTCAAAGAAACGTTCCGTCTCCACCCGTCTACCCCACTCTCCCTTCCTCGAATTGCCGACGAAGACTGTGAAATCAACGGCTACTTCATTCCGAAGAAATCCACCCTTATTGTCAATGTATGGGCTATCGCACGAGATCCATCTATATGGCCTGACCCATTAAAATTCCAACCCGAACGATTCCTACCCGGTAGTGAAAAAGCCCACATTGATGTTAAGGGCAGTGTCTTCGAAATTATACCGTTTGGAGCGGGTCGACGAATATGTGCTGGTTTGAGTTTAGGGTTACGGATGGTCCAATTCATGACTGCCACGTTGGTTCACGCATTTAATTGGGACCTACCGGAGGGCCAACTGGCTGAGAAATTGAACATGGAAGAAGCTTATGGGCTTACCTTGCAGAGGGCCTCACCCTTAATGGTTCACCCAAAGCCCAGATTGGCAGCCCATGTATATGGTACCAGAAAAACTTAGAACATTTTTATGGGATTTTGATTAAGTTTGTTTGTCACCTTAAATGTATGCTTGTGTTTTATAAGGATGTATGGGGTCATTGATCTATTTGGCCTTCAAGTTTATGTATTTGGTTAAATCTGCTACCTAAGCAATGAATCTTATTTCTGTTAAATTTGATAAGCATCCCTACACATTACAAACTAAATATGTTTTGAATGACAAATCTTTCATTCTTTCAATGCAAACAGTATGAAATAGTAACACAATTAAAAAAATGATTTCTGAAAAGTCAAAAAACTACTTTCTAAAAAAGAAATGCGTTTGTACTTTTAGAGAAGTTACTTCTTATCGATTCACGAATTAGTTACTTCTTCTCCACCGCCATCTGTACATCCTCACCATCACCATCTCATCATTACCTTCACTACCACCAAAACAACCGTAGGTCCCTAGCATTTCATTTGTAGTATTGACTTTTTATCATATTATCTATCCATCTTAAATTCATCGGAAAATGAGGGGGATAATGAGATATCCCCCCGCTTAGAGGGGCCTATTACAATAAGTTAGATAATGGCTGAATAAACAAATGAGAATATGGTAGTGACAACCCAACAACTCTTTCTCTATCACGCATGATGGTGGTTGTCTGCCACGCCAACTCAACATCGACAATGACCCATAATTAAATGTGCACTAAATTAATTATTTACATACTTCTATGTACTATCTCCACCATGTATATATTAGGGGTGTCAACGGGACGGTTCCGGTTCCGGTTCCGGAACCTCAATTGGTGGTTCCGGATCCTGTACCGCTGGGATCTGCAGGTACCCGATACCTATTTTTAATTATTATTTTTTTATTTTTTCACATAAACCTATTTGTATTTTGTATTTTCGTATTCTATTCAATTATAAAATTTATTTTATTATAAAATTTGTTATATAATAGTCATTAGTTTTATGTTTGAAAGACATATGTGTCATTTCTGAAAAGAAAAACAAAAACAATAATGCCCGGCAGTGTCCCTAAATAGTTTTTTATTAAACTTTTTTTTTAGCAAACATAATTTTTTACCACTGTGTTACTCAGATATGTAGGTTAAACCTTACGACCGATGTGGATGGGCTTAGTATCTACCGTACATGCAATGGTGTTAGGTAGAGAGAAACAAGAGAGAGATAGAGAAAGAGAGAAAACTAACTACCATTTTCAATATATAAAACAAAAACAAACCCTCCTAAAAGCTCCAAACCCAAACCCAAAAACAAGAAAAAAAAAATAAAAAAGAAGAAGAAGAAGAAAAATATTCAAATGGCTCCTCTAGGGCTTGTAATTTCATCTTTCTTCATTGCAATTCTCATTTGCATCCTTCTTAACCTACGCACTCGCCTACTTAATCGTAACCAACCTCCACTTCCTCCTGGTCCTAAACCATGGCCGATCATTGGGAACCTACCTCACTTGGGTTCAGCCCCACACCAAAATCTTGCAGCCATGGTTCCTACTTATGGACCCTTAATGTATCTACGGCTGGGATCTGTCCACGTGGTCGTTGCAGGTTCAGCATCTATTGCTGCACAATTTTTGAAGACCCATGATGCTAATTTTGCTAGCAGACCACCGAATATTTCTGGTGCCAAGCATATCGTTTATAATTATAAGGATCTTGTTTTCGCACCGTACGGGCGTCAATGGAGAATGTTTAGGAAGATCTGTGCCGTTCATCTCTTCTCTGTTAAAGCATTGGATGAGTTCCGGTACATCCGTGAGGTACGTTTGTATATGTAGTAAATTCTAATTAATAGTGTAATTAAACAACCTTTTTTTTACTCTCATCAGGCACTAAGATAGTTTTTGGGTAAACTTAAAATAAGTTAATAGTGTATTTGGATGCAGAATTTATGTTTTCCAAGGGATTAATGAGTCCTTAGAAACATGAATTCTAGAAAAATATGAATCCCTTAGTTTGTTTCGCAACTATAAAGGAATCCTTGGAAACATGAATCCTTGTAAATTTTAAGGGGCGGGGTACGACTCAAAATGAGGGATTTACTGGAAAACATGTGCTCTCTGGAAAACAAGTTTCTAAAGATTCCTGGTAGCCAAATAGACTAAGGAAACTAGAATTTTTGGTCCCCACTAAATCTCTATCCTAAAATCCCCCCAGATTATAAAAGTTGGATTTTAGCTTATGTTAAGTGCTTACTGTAGTTGAATATGTTTGGTAAAGTAAAACAAAAGTTGTGGCTTATTAGTTTAAGCTTAAAAAACCATTATTTAGTAAAAAAGTGAAATTAGAATTACCTGCTCATACTTTTAAACTATTTTTTTAATTTTTTATTTTTTTTTGAACTAAAAAACTCTACACAACATAGGGCAGACATATAGTCACGATTCTCACAAAGAAGTGTTCGTCCTTCTTCGACTACCACCCCTTCAACAAAAATTGACATCTATGCCCTCTCAAGTGTGGAACTAGTGCTATGCCTGCTATTATAATGTGATTTGCATCCAATAATATTGTTTAAGTTTTTCGTCAACAATCATCTTTGTTCTTGTTCCGTATTCAACTAATATTTGCATAATGCCTCAATATTTATAGAATTTAGTGGTATATTTTCAAAGTAATTTGTTGTGAGTCTACAAATAAAAGGTAAAATTACTGTGGATATTCACAATACTTTTAAAATTATAAATATTTATTGTTTTTTTGCCTTTTAATATTTGTGAGCCTAAGATAAATTACTATGAAAATAGAACATTGATTTCCAACAAAAACCCAGAAGGGTTGAGTCATTTCAAACATTAACAAAATACCAAACACTGTCCTAATCTCAACTATTAATTTTAGAATTGTACGTTGGATGGGTTGTTGAGAGATATTAATGGTCAATTTTTTATATACATATATGTAAACAGGAGGAGGTAGCTGTGATGACAAAAGCCCTAGCGCCATCAAACAATACTAGTACAAATAGTCCACTGAATCTAGCAGACTTGCTAAACGTGTGCACTACAAATGCACTTGGGAGAGTTTTGTTAGGGAAAAGAGTGTGTGGAGATGGTGAAGGCCACGCTGACCTAAAATCTCAACAATTCAAAGAGATGGTTGTAGAATTGATGGTGCTGCTTGGGGTTTTCAACATAGGTGATTTCATTCCTTCATTAGAATGGTTAGATCTTCAAGGTGTGGCTGCTAAAATGAAGAAGTTACATAAAAGATTTGATGCTTTCTTGACTACCATCATTGAAGAACATAAAATGAAGGGTTCTGATTATGGTAGTGGGACCCACCAACAACAAGATTTTTTGAGTAAATTGTTTGGATTGAAGGAGGATGTGGATGGTGAAGAATGGAAGCTTACTGACACTGAAATTAAAGCTCTGCTTTTGGTACGTAGAGTTTTGCTAGAATAACACCAGAATTTGACACCAAAAGATTACATTTGCTTTTTAAAAGTGGTATGAGGGGCTGAAATGGAATAATATTTTTTCAACAACTGTTATGATTAGTTTCCAATCAATAAAATAAGCAGATGTAATCTTAGATGTCAAAATCTGGTGTCCCTATAGTAATGCCCTTTCAGGTATTCAATTGATGAATTATAACCCTATGTTATTCATGTGACCTTAGTGTGACCCCCACCTTGTAAAAAGGTGTCATCATATTAATTTTTCAAACTTAAATTAAAAAAAAAAAGAAGAAATTATTAGTCTTTAAAAAAAAATTAGACGTTTTATTGTAAATTTGAAAATGGGCCAGTGAAGATGATGATTTGCGTGGCAAAAAAAAATATCTTAATTAAAAGTTAACTTTTGGATCATCTTAATATAAACCTTACAATCTCGGATAGCTCTGTAATCAAAAGACCTAAAATCCCTTTTGTTAAATCTTTTCATAGTTTTTTCGTAGTTCACTTAAATTGGGGGAAAAATTTTCTTCATGACTGTCGTTTTCTTTTCTTTTTAGTAAATACATCTACTACTGAATTCATGGGGTCCAACAAAATAAGATTGTGTCCCTAAATCAGAGATATTTTGTAGAATTTATTCACAGCAGGTACTGACACATCATCAAGCACTGTGGAGTGGGCTTTGGCAGAGCTAATTCGTCACCCCAAAATCTTAGCCCAAGCCCAACAGGAACTGGACTCGGTTGTGGGTAAGGATCGGCTTGTATCCGAATCCGATCAAAGCCAACTAACCTTCTTACAAGCCGTCGTCAAAGAAACGTTCCGTCTCCACCCGTCTACCCCACTCTCCCTTCCTCGAATTGCCGACGAAGACTGTGAAATCAACGGCTACTTCATTCCGAAGAAATCCACCCTTATTGTCAATGTATGGGCTATCGCACGAGATCCATCTATATGGCCTGACCCATTAAAATTCCAACCCGAACGATTCCTACCCGGTAGTGAAAAAGCCCACATTGATGTTAAGGGCAGTGACTTCGAAATTATACCGTTTGGAGCGGGTCGACGAATATGTGATGGTTTGAGTTTAGGGTTACGGATGGTCCAATTCATGACTGCCACGTTGGTTCACGCATTTAATTGGGACCTACCGGAGGGCCAACTGGCCGAGAAATTGAACATGGAAGAAACTTATGGGCTTACCTTGCAGAGGGCCTCACCCTTAATGGTTCATCCAAAGCCCAGGTTGGCAGCCCATGTATATCGTACCATAAAAACTTAGAAAATTTTTATGGGATTTTGATTAAGTTTGTTTGTCACCTTAAATAAATGCTTGTGTTTTATATGGATGTATGGGCCATTGATCTATTTGGCCCTCAAGTTTATGTATTTAGTTGAATTTGCTACCTAAGCAATGAATCTTATTTGTGTTAAATTTGATAGGCATCCCTACCACATTACAAACTAAATAAGTTTTGAATGATAAATTGATCTAACAACATGAAATAGTTACACAATTTAAAAAAAAAAAGGAAAAATTGATTTCTCAAAAGTCAAAAACTACTTAAAAAATTGCTTTTTTACTTTTAGATAAGTCACTTCTTTTCCTTTCACGAATTAGTTACTTCTTCTCCACCGCCATCTGCACAACCTCACTGCCACCATCTCACCATTACCACCACTACCACCACAAAGTTCACAACAACCTTAGGTCCTTAGCTTCGTATTTGTAATATTGACTTTTTATTATATTATCTTACCATCTTAAATTCTTTCTAAGAACGAGGGAGATAATGAGATATCATTGCATGGGAAAAAATAAGTACAGGGAGGACAAACTTTTTTTACTCTGTACGTTTCATCCTCGGTGCACGTTAGTGCAGTGCAAAAAGACAGAAAAACCCTTTAGTGAATAACGGCGGTGGACATTAGCAAATTCCTTTTAATTAATTTTAACATAAAAAGACTATAACTTTCAAAATATAAGTCGAATTTGAACAAAATTTATACCGTTGAAAATCATTTTTCTTCATCTTCAAAACAATATTAGACATGAATACCAAATTCAAAAAAAAAACTAGAAAAAATCTATTTACAAAGCTATAAACCCAAATAATTGTTTGCAACTTTAATTTGCATACTACAGTTAACTTTGAATTTGCATACCATGAAATTCAATATTTTACTAAACATTCAAAACATGCAAATTTGAAATACATGAAAGCTTAAAAAAGTGTAGATACTCAAAAGTATGTAAAAATAGCCTATAAAAATTATAATTTACATAGGTTTTTAACTATGTATGTAAACGCAATTTCTGAGCTTTTTTTAACAGCAACACAATTAAAAACGATTTCAGAAAAGTAAAAAACTACTATCTTTTGAAGTAAAAATATTTGCTTTTTTACTCTTACAAAAATTACTTATTTTTGATTCACGAATTAGTTACTTCTTCTCCACCGCCATCGCCATCTCCACCACCATCTCATCATCACCATCTCACCATTACCATCATGACACCACCATAACAACCTTAGCATCATATTTGTTATATTGACTTTTTATCATATTATATTTGCCATCCTAAATTCTTTTACTTATTTTACCATATAAATTTTTCCTTCGTGAAAGATATGGTTTGAAGTATGAGTTCCCATAATCTACGTAGGGGTGTCAACGGGACGGTTCCGGATCTGGAACCTTTCCGTTAATATGAAGCGGTTCCGGATCCTTTCGGTTCCGGAACCTCAATTGGTGGTTCCAGATCCGGTACTGCTAGGATCCGCGGGCACCTGCGGGTACTCGATACCCGTTTTTAATTATTGTTTTTTTATTTTTTCACATAAAACCTATTTGTATTTTATATTTTCGTATTCTATTCAATTATAAAATTTATTTTATTATGAAATTAATTTAAAAAAAGTTTAAAAAAATTAAAAAATTATTGTATAATAGTAAATTAAACTAAAAATTTATAAAATTTAAACGGAACCGGGTACCCGTTGGGTGGATCCGAAATTTATCGGATCTATAAAATGAGGTCCCGGAACCATAAAAAACGATTCCGGTACCGATTCGGTTCCGGGTAGTTTGGTACCATTGACACCCCTAAGTCTAAGCCTTCCAATCAAATTTCGAGGTTACTCTTTCAATAGTAAAATATCAAAAAATTTGTCCTTTTTGATGGTGCAACAACCCAACATCATTACGAAGTTGCTTTTTAACACGTCCCCCCTTTTTAACTTCAATAAACGCAATGATTGAACGGTTGAGATTGTCTTATCTCAACCTAATCATCTCAATAATTTTACATCAAAATTTGTGAGTGATGATCCTCGCCCGTTCCATTAATAATAGCTTTTTCTCTCTCTCTAGTCTTAGAACTCAATTAGCAAACAGAACAACAGATTTCAACTGTAGCTCCTTTCCCTCTCTATCTCTTTAGGGTTTCACGTTGTTGAGCTCTGATATCTAGGGTTTCTGAATTTCGATTCCCAAATTCAAACATCACATAGGCCCTGATATTAGGGTTTCGCTGATGCGTTTGGGGAAATGAGAGAACTTGAAGAAATCGCAGAGGCATCCCTTTCGATCTCACCTGCTCCGTCTAATTTTTCAAAGGAAGTGGGGGATTTCGATAGGAGCTTTTCTGGTTGGCTTTTTAACTGTCATGGTTCATGGTATAATATTGCTTTGGTTGTTCCATCGATTGTCTTTGTTGCATACTTGGCTTATCAAGCAAAAAAGAGCTTCACGAAGCTTTCTCATGGCCGATCTTATATCATGATTTCGTATTATGGGCTTCTTTGGCTTGTTAGCTTGCTCAATCTTGCTTGGTGCGCTCTTCAGGTATGTGGGTTTCTTTTATCTATTGAATTTGAGAAACATTTCCATTTGATTCAGATTGATTTTTGTTCGAATTTTGATTGCTTCTTTGAATTGAAAATTGTGATGATTATCTCTTATGATATTCTTAAACGACATTATGTTTTATATCCTGGTGGTAATGATTATGGTATACTTGCCTGAGTAGATTGCTGAGTGAGTTTAGTAACCGTATGTATAATATTGATAGATTAAGTATAATTGTGATTAAGGGGTATAATTCTAAATTGCAATAGCCTTTATACAGTCTGCAGTTGCCAGAAATGCTAAACAATCAAACCACTCAAATTAGACCCATGAATCATATTTGGTATCCAAATTTGAATAGAAAGTGGTGCATTTGAAAATTTTAAACCTTTGGAGTATGGAAACCAATCTTGATTTTCTCAATCAAATCAACTGATCCATACTATTATTCGAAGATGTTGGTGTCTCCTCCTCTCTTTCTAATGAACCAATACGTGTTGGTCACATCTCCATAAAATATGTCACTTAGTGGTTAAGTGATAGGATTATATTATGTGGTCCCAATCCAGTTGAGCCCTTCATGTCCATTGGACCAATGGAACCTTAGGATTCATCAAATTGGATGTTCAATCGTGTTAGATGTCTCCACTATCTACAGTCGTCAATTGATGGGACCCTCGTTGAAGTGTGATGAATATTTGC
>MVGT01004287.1:532751-560327 GCA_002174775.1 Macleaya cordata
AGACATCCAGGATCAAAAGGGTGTCATATCTATCATCCTCTTCACGGCCGTCAAAATCAGCATAGTTGAAGTCGAGATTCATCAACGTCTAGGCCACAGATGCCGTCCAGATTGAAATTTTCAGATTAGGGTTGTCCACCATCATCCTTCTGATGCCGGATGAGAAGTCCTCCTAGGTTGTCCTCGCTGGAATTGAGCTTGCCGTAATCGCCAGGCACCATCACCTTCATCTTGCCCTTCAAGGTAAGTGAGTTATTTACAGAAAGGGTTTTGGTTAATTTCTTTGGACTAACAAAAGAGGTGCAAATCTTTTGGGCTGAGTTTGTTCACCCACCCCCCTTGGTACACCATACACCCACACCTTCCAGTACCTAACACCAAACCGTCTATACTTAACCCAACAGCCACTAAAGCCTACACCTATTCCTAACCTAAACCCTACACCACCAAAATCCATTCTACACTTTAATCCCACCCTCCATCCACCTAAAACGGTCAAACAATTCACATTTAACCTAATCTAACCCATACCCACCTAAACCTCCATTCACCCCACCCCACCGTAGCAAACCCTAGCCTCCACTTATTCCTACACCATCCAATACCCCAACCTTAGCCTGTTCTCACCCAGTTACCATAACCTACACCCAAACCCAACCCGACCCTTCTCAGTTGTCTTTTTGGTTAAAAAAAAAAAAATTTCAGCACCGTCCCACGCCTTTAATGTACACAAACCCTTAACCCTAAACCTAGTCTTAAGAATTTCGTTGGGCATTAAAAAAAAGAGGGGGTTGGATATAAATATTTGGCTGGGTAAACAAGGTGATTGGTTTTGTGAGCAAGATAAAAAGTTTCCACAATTTTATGGACCTGAATATTCTGAACCAAAAGCATGGGTGTCTCAAGCAGAGTTGTATTTTGAAGATCACAACACTCCGGAGGATAAAAAAGTGCCAATAGCCGGTTCTCACTTTTTCGGGGAGCCGTTAGGATGGTACAAGTGGGTGCGTAGACTTGTTTCGTCGGTATCATGGGAGTATTTAGCAGATAATTTGTTGCGTAAGTATGGTAAAACTACATACAAGGAATATCAAGAGGCTAAACTCGCCAAGATCCGCCAAAAAGAGGTTCAAGAAGCTCGTCTGGAATTCGATTCGATTAAGCAAGGTATTAGTGATATAAAGGGAATTCTTGAGAATATGCTTGCAACCCTTGCTGCTGAGACTGCACAGAAATCAGAACAATCATCCCCATCTTTAGAGTATGTACATGAAATTGACGATGCTTATATTCCTGTAGTTCAAGTGGATATCGAATTGCCTGCTCCTCTATCATCTTCTCTAACGCTAGTGTCGTCTCCATCACCCATTAAAGATACATGTCTAGTTTCTCATTTTGATCAAGTGGAAGTCGAATTGAAGCCAATTGAAGAGAGTGCGCTGAACGAGGTTGAACTCAGTTTGGACCTTGAGGGCAAGGTCCATGTCAAGGATGGGGGAATGTTATATTATGTGGTCCCAATCCAGTTGAGCCCTTCATGTCCATTGGACCAATGGAACCTTAGGATTCATCAAATTGGATGTTCAATCGTGTTAGATGTCTCCACTATCTACGGTCGTCAATTGATGGGACCCTCGTTGAAGTGTGATGAATATTTGCACGTGGAAGAACGTCAAGGCATTGGATAGTTATCTAAATTAGTGTATTATTTTATATTAATTAAGTTAGAAATAATATTAATTATTTAGGGAGAATATTATTTTGAGTATGATTTATTATTAGGAATTTCTATTTTATAGGATTGCTATTTTTAGTATGATTAGTATTCCCTTTTCTTGGTGGTCAAGTATTGTAGCTATTATAAATACCCTATTGAGTGACTAATTAAGAGAAAAAAAGAAGAATTAGTTTGTTTTGGTTACTTTTGTGTGTTATTTGGATTGCTCCTGCTGGCCTCTGGGTAAGAACCAAAATCGGTTCTTATCATTAAGTATCAAGAGATTATCATTGGATGAGCTCTAGAAAGATTAGGGATCCAATGGAGTTTAGACAGATGAAATAAAATATGCAAAACTTGATACTGGAATTCACAATGGAGGAGTGTTTTGATGCATTTCCAGCAGCTTCACATAAGCAGCAAGAATGGGGCATGATTTTCCTACTCTTAGTTTAATGCTGAACACAAACCCCATCTACTTCTGTTTTGTCAACAAAAAAAAAAAAAAAAAGAAGAAAAGAAAAGAAAAAAGAAACAAGAAAAGAAAAGAAAAAGTAAAAAAAATTACTGAAGTTGGAGCAGATGCTACGTGCTGGAGCAGAATCAAAATGTACCAAAGTTCTTTTTTATTCACTTCCTTGCTCATGCATACCGTTTTTGTATTTTCAAAATTTGATCCCATGTAAGTTGACTAGAAGCTTAGCTACATGTTCAATTCCCCCTTTCGTCAGTGACTCAGTCATAAAAAAAATCCCCCTTTCATCAAGTTTCTTCATGGATACAAGTTTCGTACTATCAGAAACTACTAAAGGAAGCATCTTCATTGCTCATCATCTGATTCTTCTAATATAGAGTAAAATAAAAAAACATCTATAGAGACATTAGTGCACCAATCTTACCTTATCTCCCACTCGAAACTTTTTAAAAGTGTTCCTAGATACTGTAAATTCCTTATTATAATGTTATGTAGCTTGTAACCACATTTTGTTGTCCAATCCAAATTTTCTCTCCCTTATTTTCAAGGTCAAGTCCAAAATTACTTTCCCCCTTAAGACTTTTTTGGTTTCTCCTACTTGTTCTTAACCGATTGATTAAATGGGCTTTGCCCATTAAGGATTCTTTCAAACTACATGCCAAATTCTGGTGAGAAAGATGCATGTTTCATCTTGAATTTCTTTACCATCCTCTCGATGTGAACATTGCTCAGAAGCTAGCATAGTGGTATATGGTTCTAGCCAGTCTGAAATAGCTATTTGGTTCCTTTCTTTCTGAAAATTTAATAAAGCATTTGAAGAATTAGGTTTAGTTTCGCAATATGGTAAGGCCCAAACCGTCTTAAGGGTCTGATAAAAATTTCGAAATTCTTTGTTCTAGAATCTAGATCAAGTTCTTGTTTGTTTACAAGATATTCAAATATGTTTAGCATGAAATACATCTGGTTAAGACAACGCTTCTGTTGGTTTGGTTCCAAGCTTACAAAGCCTGTATCTGTCTTCGCATCTTCAAAATATACAGAGGATAGGCCTTCAGTGGTAATTTCAATCTTACAGAACCTGAATCTTTGCGTCTTCAAGTATACAGAGGATAGATCTTCAGTGAATTATAGAAACTAAAGACTGGATAGACTGATAGTGCACCCAGAAACTGGATCCTTTGCGATGAACGATCCAACTATGCTTGCATCCTTAGTTGGTCGTCTTGTTTCTTTTTAACTGGGGTATTTAGTGTGATTCAAAAAAAATGTTTTGATTCTACGGTTCTGAAAATTAGTTCTGCTTTTCCCATTCAATCTGTTGTCTGTTGTACCAGTGAGATGGTCAGGTTCAGCTCTTGTTGTTCGTAAGTTCACCTGATAGTATTAAACAGCTTTGTTGTCTCTAATAGTTTTGAAAAGAAATCCTTTTTGTTGTCCTAAAGTACAACCTATCAAAGTCACTTGCCAGTTTTTTTTCATTCTGCTAATTATTTGTAATCAGTAGAATCATATTTCATGCAAAACATATATATTTTCTTCTTCTTCTTCTTCTTTTTTAATATATATATATATATAAAGAAAGAGGTTAAAGATATCTTTTATGCATATATATCAACCAAAACAAAATAAAAATCTTGCAATTATTGTTTTCAATTTGATCTTTATGTAATTTGGTTTTGGTTGACTGTGGCGTTTCCATTGATAATGGATTGGTTGTTTCGGTCATATATGTTCATAGATGCTTTTCAACTGTTACTTAACTGTTCCACTTATGTGGCTGCAGGCATGGGAATGCACTCCTGGGAAGGAATCTGCATGGAATTTTCTATCATTGTTTACAACATCTGGAATGCTGTTCTTGGAAATTAGCTTGGTGGCCTTTTTACTCCAAGGAAGTTATACAAGTAGCTTGGAAGCTTTAACACGCACTTTTGTTGTCTCAGGCATTATTGTTGGTGCTGATATACTTCTCAAGGTAATTCCTTTTGTTCCCCCCCCTTTAAAGCAATTTTTAACCTCATCCTGAGCTTGTGCCGTAGTCAGGGACGTAACTAGTAAGGGGCTTGGGGGGGACTTCAGCCCACCCCAACTTTGAGGGGAAAAAAATTAGGGTGTAGAAAATAGTTTAAAAAATTGGGATTTAAAGGGGATTTGATATGTTAGCCAAGGGCAATTTATATACCAAGCAACTTAAACTAAATTCATATACCCATACATCTCAAAACAAAAAATATTTACTTTAGCCCACCCCAACTAAAATTTCTGGTTCCGTCCCTGGCCGTAGTTCAATGTAGCAGAGTGTAGCGTACTTAAATTTAGCAAAATGCTATGATGGCTCTCATCTGTCCATTATGGCATTGTTATTGCTTAATAAGCTTTGTTCTGTTTTCATATTTAAAGGTTGTTGTGGTCCAACCATCATAGTCAACCAACCGGAGAACATGATTTGGGTCCAGTGTAGGGGGGGATCTTGTGCCAAAAGGTGCCACTCGCACTCCTAATATTACTCCTGGTTTCTGCATTTCGTGGTATGGGTCTCATTCATACCACCAATTGCTGCTACCATCTAGACGACCCTGAGGTTGGAGTTGGACAATCTAATTGTAACCTATTGTGGTTTTTGTTGAACGGAAGACAGATTCTAGGTTTCACCAAGTATCACTATATAATTTAATTTCTATATATGGTAAAAGTGGAAACATATTTTGGATTCGCCAAAGATGTGTTATTCACTTCCAGTGGTTAAGCTTTTGCATCATTCAATTACCCAATAGATTTATTGGCTTATTGCATTATTGTTTTACCCCAACTTCCTCCAGAAAAAATGTTTTGAAAGTATTTAATAATAATTGTACTCTATATGGACATTAGACAATAATGCAGTGAAAGCAACAATAAAGAATACAGTGACATGTTACATATTACTTCATATGGCGTTTGGATTGTTAAAAAAAGTACCACTTAATTTAGCAATGGATGGTTGGGATATGTGATGGTCTAGTCAGGTCCATTATTGATGTGATTTTATCAGTGAAAGCAACAATAAAGATTAGCGATTGAACTAATTCAATTAACCGAAATTCTGTCTTCTAAACAAACAAAATCCAAGACTGAAAACTAAGCCAAAATGGGTCCCTAATAATAGACTAACACGTACTAATAGCAAAAATAAATAACCACAGTATACTAAAGAAGTCCAACCAAAAATGGAAAGATAAACTAGAAAGTTAAACAAAATAGAAGTCCTTGTGGGACCCATGATGATGTGGGCTCATGTAGCTGGTCCGTGGGTTCTTGCATTCCATCACTTATTTACGCAGGGACTATTCTTTCCACACAAATTGGGTGGTGGGACCAATTTCTTCTGTTTCTGATGCTTTTGTATTCATCTATTTTTACCATCATTATTTTTGCAGGCAATTTATGTATTTGGTTTTGGGGTCCCTCTGTTCATAGACACCGACCAAACAACAAATAGGGTAAAATGGGGCTTACTGCTCATTCACAAACTATTGCTTACAACAGTTTATGGCTTCATATTGTACATGCATCATTCAAAATGGAGAGAGAGATTGCCTGGTGAGTTACCAATCTCAGTTCCATATCCCGCTTTGTCCATCATTTTACTTTACTGGTTTGATCTTACTTTTTTCCTTTTTACCTTTGCAGCAAGACCTGCATTCTACAACTACATCTTGGTGATGTTCTGCTTGAATGCAATAGCACTTTTTTCATGTGGGCTTCTAGGAAGTGGAGCTATCTTTGGTTTGTGGTATGTCATATTCATGTTTCTAATGAAGCAAAAGCCAATGTGGTTAGAATTAATGCTTTTTAGTTCCTTAATTCTCAAGGGTTTTGTTTTTCCTTTATCAGGTTGTACAATCTCACAACTATCTGCTATCACGCTTTCTATCTTCCTCTTCTATATTTGACATTTCTAGCGGATTTTTTCCAGGTCATCTTCTGCCCATCATCCCGATTATAGCAAAACACTGTTTTTCAAGCTCTTTTTCTTTATGCTTTTTCTTCTTCCCATTTTTGGTTTTGTGGAATGGATCCTAATTATCAAAGCAAGATTTATGGTTAAACGTGTTTGTGATATACACAGGAGGATGATTTGCATCTAGAGAATGTATATTACTCAGAGATGAAAGACGCTGGGTTCTTTGATGCTGATTGGGAATAACAACCTGTTGACGACTCAGCAACCAACTGGGAGATGATATCTCTGCCCACCTTGTGGTGGTAATACTTTTGTTTTTGTTCTGATAAAATGCGGGGTTATAATAACGTTGTAAATAAAAGTAAAGTAGTAGGAATGATCCCCATTTGAATTCTGCGAAGGATTCATATCATATGTAAAAGAAGCAAAAATTATGTCGTCCGGCTACAACTGTAATTGTGTTACTTCCTATTTGATATTAGAAAAGGTGAAAGCATAATTCCTATCAACTTGGATGTAGTGTGGTGTCTCTTTGATTGAAAATCATTAAGAGATCATCAGACGACGTACATACAAAGCAAATCAGCACTGTTGGACGACAAAATTGATTAGGGCAACTTGGAAAGGAGAAAACTGCCAACACTGCTGGATATCACATAAGCCACAAAGTACCCTAAATGTGGGATGTGGAAACAGAGTGCTTAGTTTAAGTACTCCACCATTCATTTTTACCATCAAGTAGGTGGAAGAATGGAAGATTTTGTTTGTCTCACTCACGTTAAACCTAACACAATCAAATGATTGAATAATTAGAATTATTTTATCAATAATAATTTTTGGACCGACCATTTTACATAATTAATATCGCTTATGTGGCGGGTTGGGATCTACCACTTTTCCCTTCCTTTTGAAAGTGTTTTGAGGGGGTTTTCAACTTATGTGGCAGTGGGACTGATCATGCCACATAAGCGTTAGACACAAGTTTTGTAATTTGGTCTGTCCAAAAAGCACTATTATTTTATTGACTCACTTGTATTGGATGTAATTTATTGGAATTGTACTGTAGCTTTAGCTATATATATGTTGAATTACCAAAAACTCAATGTTGGAAAGTTGGATGTGAGAGCATCAAAAGAGCAAGGCAACCCCTGTTATTACTGTTTATCATCAGTTGCTGAACTTGTTCGGGAACTTGTTATTTTTAGGGTTTTCGCAATCTCTTCGTCGAAGATCTGGTCATGGAACCCATCCAAATCATCTAAAGACCATGTTAATACTTCTTTTTAGTTAATTTATACCATGAGATTTTCTAATTTTACATGACTTACATGATAGACTCTACGTTATTCTTGAGTAATATACACTACAAGAAAGAAAAAAAAATTGCTTTAGACCACGGTTTTGAGCTGTTGTCTAAAGTGTCTTAAGTGTGGTTTTAAAGTGGAATTAAGTTTAAACCGTGGTATAAAGTATGTATTAGACCGCAGTTTTGTTCTAAACATGTTCTCCAAAGTAATTTATGGCTTGTTCGGATGGAGGATTTTAAGTATGAATTTTGTGGGGACCAGGAATTTGGTAAAAAATTAGTTAGAAATCATGTTATAAATCTAACTACTTTTCCACCAAATTCTTGATCCCCACAAAATCCCTACTTAAACTCTCTCATCCTAACAAACTATTACTAAACCACACTTTCAGGCAAATCTGTGGTCTTTAGTACACTTTAAACCACAGTTTTCATATAACCGTAGTCTAATGGGTTTTTTTTAAAATTTTTTAACAAGACAACGAATTAGGTTTAATAGGTTAAAAATACTCAATCCTGACTCATTTAACCACAAGTCGAATTAAACAAGTCAGCGTTAGAATTATTTGGCGAAGTCGGATAGGTTTTTCTTGGTCTACATATAACTCACTCCGTTTATGGATATATTATTGCAGATTTCATGGGCAGTGAAGAGCCTCCAATGCACGATGGATTAATTACGTAGGTATGTAGTTTTAATACTTACCTTTGAGTATTAAAATAAGTGTTGACAGCACCCATGGATGATTAATTGTACTTCACAACGTTGATAGTTAGAGTTCGAATTGATGAGTTTTTTCTGTAAAACATGAAATTATGGATCTCGTGTTGTTCTTTAAATTTTAATTGGCCTCCACTTTCTATTGTAACACCAGATTTATTGTTACACTTATTTCCACCAACTTGTTTGTATTAGTAGAAAATGCTTAAATTTAATTGATAAAAATAAAAATTAATACGATTGCCAAGAGATCAAGTCTTACATATATCCTTCTGTCATGGTTTAAATAATTTAAAAAATGAAGCTCACTTCCCTTGGGGAATTATTCTTATTAATTCGATTCCAAATACAACCTCAATCACATGCTATATGGCTTAAATCTTATTTCAATATATACGTATATATTATTGTTTAATACCTACCAATCTACTGCTTATTTAATATATCATATATGAATAAATAAATAAAATAAAATAAAATAAGAAAATGGACAATTATGCTACATTTAATTATTTTTTAATTCATGTCAGGAAACAATTGTTGGTGTCCTATATGTTCATCACTTTTTTTTTTTGGAAATGCTTTAACTTTCAGTCAACACCAAATGGTACTATTATTTATTTATTTATTGTGTTTTATCTGTCAAATTGATGTAATTATTTGGTTTTTTTAATCAGAATATCATTATTAGATAACTAATATATATCGATAAAAAAATAGATAACTATTTATTTTGTTGATTTAAATAATAGACCGTGCTAACGTGACACCAACTTTTGACCAGCACGTTTCGGCCCAACACAAGGGTTTAGGGCCAACATCAAGGGTTGATTTTTTGAGAGCATGTTCCTCACTATGTAGATTATCTCAGCGAAAAATCAACTCATTCTAAAATTTCTAACCCAATCAAACGTTGGCTAGAAATCAATTAGAAATCAACAGTAAGAAAATAAACGGTGATAAATAGAGTCCAATGTTTGATCAGGTTAGAAATTTTATAATGAGTTAATTTTTTGTTGAGATGATCTACATGGTGAGAAGAACATATTTCTAAAAAATCAGCCTTTGATGTAGGACCTAAGCCCTTGTGTTGGGCCAAAATATGCCGGTGTTGACACCAAAAATTAGTGTCACGCTAGCACTGTCCTTAAATAATTTGGATTGGACAAATTTTTTAATGACGAAGCATATGTAATATTGAAAATGTAGCGATCTAATTAACTTATGGAACACGTTGATGTAATCGTCAACGAATCAAATGTGTTTTCATCTCTCTTTCTCCTTTTTCTTTTTGATGATTATATTCTGTAAAGTTGATCATAAGGTATAAATATGGGGAAAATAGATTCTCAAAAAACAAAAACAAAAAAATGGGGGAAAATAGATTGTTACATAAAATGTCCCCCTTGGACCGTCGATAGGTTAAAGTGTTTTATGTATAAGTGCTCCTTTTTGGACTTTATAAAATAAATGCCAGATGTTTATGTGGCGCGGTGGATCTTATTGTTACATAAGTTGGAAACTCTTTCATAATACTTTAGAAGGTGAAAAGTGGTGGTGGCGAGTCCCACTTTGCCACATAAGCATCACACACTACTTTTATAAAAATGTTGGTCAAAAAATCTTTATTGTTTATGTACACGAGATGGTGATAGTGAAACATTCTTATTATTAACATTTTAGAATAAAAAGCTCATGTAATTCACATATTTTAGTTGAGGATAGAACTTAAGATGTTTACGAGTTGATACTACATAGTCTCTTAATTTTATCTCTTTAGTAGAAGAAAAATTAATTACCCCCAAATATCTATGAATCCCTAAGTTGGAAAATTTCAAGCAAAAAGTAAACAAAAAAATTGGTACTCATCAGCAAAGGATTTGTATATTTTTAAATTATCTACTTTAATTTTTAAAGCATTAAATACCAAAATTTGCTAATGAATAATAGTTTTTTTTTTGTATAACTTAAGAGATGCTTGACCATGGGTCTGAAAAACTCCTAAACTCCTGCAGTTTTAAGAATTACATGGGGTGATCTAAAAGCTAATTTTTAGTGAGGATGTTCACCCCACGTAGAGATTATCTTCCTAAAATTTAGCTCATTCTAAAATCTCTAGCCTATTAAAAATTCCATCAAGAAATGATTGAAAAACAGTAGTAAAATATATATTATTTTAACCGTTGATTTAAATCAATTTTTAATGGTATTTTTATGGGATAATTTTTTCTGAAATGAAATAATTTTTTTTTGAGGATAATCTTCGTGATAAAGTAAACATCTTTTAAAAAAAATTGGCTTTTAGATCATGCAATGTAAACCCTAAAAATACATGGTTTTAACAGGACTTTTTAAGAACCGGGTCAAATATCCCCTCCTATGACGTTCACATGCGTACACCAAACAAAAGTGTATATTGAGAGTACAAATTCTTTTCTATATATACCATAAATTAATTTTTGGAGAAAAAGAAAATAGGGACAATTTAGGAAATATTCTGAAAGAGAAGGGTATTTTAATAAATATTTTTCTTACAAGACAGCATTTTCATCAAAAGTAGTGCTGTCTTCTATTGACACACCAACCTACGGCCCTGACCCTGATATGAACGACGGTGGGACCCACACTCTACCAACCATACACTAGAGTTAGGGTTAAAACTTAAACCTCAAACCTGAGTAAGATCCAACACAAGAGTTTATGACCGTTTGACTTGAACACATTTACACGTCACACATGAGTTTGCCTAACAGTAAAGAGTCCCCCCAGAACCATCTCTTCAGTTGTGTATGGGACCCGAAGTTTTAATAATAGAGAATCTGACGTCTGTTTTTATATACATCAGACAATTTAGAAGTTTGATGAACCACCTCAGGTTTCCTTACACGTGGGTCCCTTTCTAAAGCTCAGTGAAATAGATCTTTGGGGCCACCTTCTAAGGGCCTCAACAAATCACAAGATGAAAGGGTATGCATGAAGATCCAATAATATGAAAGTGGGCCCTATATAACTGACACGTGGCGTTTTGGGAAAGGAAATTTCTTCAAAGTTTAGATGTTCTTTAGATGACGAAATATGACAATGGCATATTATTAGTGTGACTACTGTCCAGAAACCTCCAATGCCCACAAACTCATCATCATCTCTCTCTCTCTCTATGTTCTTTCTCTCTCTAAAAACTTTTATTTCTTCTCTGTTCTTTCACCCATCTTGGGTTGATTAGATTTAACTTTTTGAGTTGATCAACCATCTCACAGAACACCATTAATAACCTCTCCTTTCTCTTGCTAAACTACTAGCTTGTTTAAATCATGGCTGCTGCATCAGTTTTAGCGCTTGTAGTGCTTATGTTGGTCATGACTGGTTATTCAGGTAATCTCTTATTCCCTTTTCTTTTCTTATTCAAATCTAACCCATAAAAAGCTTTTCTTTGTTTTGATCAGTAAACCTTAAAAGCTTTAAATCCATTTTTCCATGTTTTTCAGACATAGGTTCTTCTTTTTTCACAGTTTTAGCTTTCTGTACATTGAAAAAAATTTCTCTTTTTTTAATTTTTTTTTTATAAAGATAAATCCTCTGTTTCTTCAAAAGAGTTGGGTTTTTGTTCTTTTTCCCTTTTTTCCCCTTTTTATTGATTTATTACAGCTGCAAAACTAAAACCTTTATCTTAAGTTCTATATATTTACACATGAATTTTTTGATAAATATATTTATATTATTTATTTATTTTTTGTGGTTGTGGGTTTGTTTTGTAGATGCAACTTGGTGTGTTTGTAGGAGTGATGTGAGTGATGCTGCTCTTCAGAAGACCTTAGATTATGCTTGTGGAGCTGGAGCTGACTGCAAACCTATCCTTTCCAATGGTGGTTGTTTCCAACCAAACACTGTCAGGGCCCATTGCTCTTATGCTGTTAACAGTTATTTTCAGAACAAGGGTCAAGCGCAAGGAACTTGTATTTTTAGCAACACTGCCACAATTACTACAACTGACCCAAGTAAGTGATTTGAACCCCTCACCTACCTACCTTCCTTGTTAATTAGTTTTTACTACACCCAACTAAAAATATTAAAGAACAAAAAATTATTAATTAAATTACTGATTTATTTACTTGTTATATTTTTCCTTGGTGATTTTACAGGCACTGGTGGGACTTGTACATATCCTTCAACTGCAAGGTATGATTTTGCCTCTTTTTTTTTTTTCTAATTTTATTATTGTGAATTTTTTTGGGTTTTAATCTACCTTCTGTTATGTTCTCAAGATTTTCTTAAATTTCTACTGGGCTCTTCCATGGTGTTGGAATGAAAAATATAGTCTAAATCAGAAGATTTTTTGTTTGTTGTGGGATTTTTTTGTTTTTTTGGTGAGGGATTATGTATTTGGCTGATGAGCCTCTTGAGTAAACTTCATAGTTCATACTTCATACCCTCTTTTTTTCTTTTCTGTCACAACTTGCAAGAGAAAAAGAAAAGATGTTACTTAATATTTTTTTGTTTGGGATAAAGTCCTATAAGGCTATACCCCTTACAGCTATTAGGGTTAGGGTTTTTTTTTCTGAGAGATTTAGTAGGGTTTCTATAGTTAGATTTGAAGTGGATTTTACCTTCTAATTTGGTACTCCCCTTTACTAATAAACAATCACCTTTTTTACTTCAAAAACAGCATGGGTTTGGACTCTTAACAGGGGAGTAGCATTTGGTTGTCTTCATATACTGTCATATACTGATTTTTTATTTATTCTGAGTCGTACTACAACGGTGCTATGCGATGCGGTTCATTGAATTGAATGGCCCACACGCTGAAACATGCCAGTTGTAATACGTTTGGCCCCACCCATTTATTTGCCTACACTTACAATTGGCCTGACCCCATGCATGATAAAGAAAAGGAAATGCTCAAGTCCAAATCTATGGTGAGAATCAAATCACCAATGAATTTGAAAACCTAATTTTGGGTAAATAGGGTCCACCATGGAGTTGGGCCAAATTTCATTTTCATTACCTCAGTGCGTCCAAAGAGTTTGCCACGTGGCATAATCTGGAATGTGTTTGAATGAAACCTGGGTCCTACTTGATATTTAGGGTTTCTAAAGGTTT
The DNA here is from genome assembly GCA_002174775.1 of Macleaya cordata. Taxonomy (NCBI): domain Eukaryota; kingdom Viridiplantae; phylum Streptophyta; class Magnoliopsida; order Ranunculales; family Papaveraceae; genus Macleaya; species Macleaya cordata. The sequence goes on from MVGT01004287.1 coordinate 546,011, forward strand.
TGTATTGTTGTCTACATTTTGCAGCCCTACAGGAACTGGTAACACCCCAACTACATTGACACCACCTGGTACAACAACAAACCCTAACACTGGAGGAACGGGAGGGTTTAATTCTGGTGGTTTAGGCCCTTCAGGAACTGGCCTTGGAGATAGCAGTGGTGGTGGGGTACTCCTTAAGAAAACTGAATTGGTGGTATTTGTTCTTCTAACTCTTTGGTTTTCAGGTCTGTTAGGTTGAAAAAAGATGGTGGGGTGGGTGGGGAAATAGATGGATGGTAAGTATTTGTTTGTGGTGGGGGTTAGGGTTTGATGGGTGGATGAAATTTGTCATAACAAGTTGGTGTTGGTGTTGGTAGACCAAAAAAAAAAAAATTTAAAAGTTGGGTGTAGGGAATCATTTGTAGGACATTCCCAACAACCCTAATCTGTATTTCTTTTTTCTTTCTTTTTTATCTTAGTTTATTTTTGGTTTGCTCCTCTATTTCTCTTTTTTGTATGTTTAGAGAGGCAGTAGGGCTGTTAATCAATATTAATGAGAAGTTGGAAACAAATTGTATTATTATTATTATTTTTTTTTTTTTCTTCCTGCTTTTTTTGAAAAATAGGTATAATGAATATATTAAATTAAATAAATTTGTGAGGTAATTTTGATAATTAAATTTTTAAAAACATTACGTATCATGACTTAATATTTAAAATAAGAAATTGAATAAATTAGTATCTTTTGATTTTAATAGGTAAAATTTTTTTATTAAGTGAGATGGATGTTATGTAAGCTGCAGGGTGCACGGGTTTCCACGTAATAAATAATAATATCTACCTGGAGAATGTCCATATATTATATTACACAAATTTTAGACTATTTAGTTGGTGTTTTGTGGGGAAAATTTGTCGTGGGATCTTGTGGTTTTGTGGGCCCACAACATTTCCCTAAAAACTGTCGTCACTTCGTTGGTTTGGGGAATTTTTTAAACGAATCATGCTACCCGGTGCTGTCGCGTTGGGTGAAAATCGTGCGCTGTAATGGTGTGCCGCATATTCAAGAGTAATTAGATTTAGCTTAAGGTAACACGACTCTTTTAAATTGATAAGCTTACCATTAATTTTTTGACTTTAGTCCCCCTTCCATGTTTCAATTAGGGGTTAGTCCTTTTTTACACAGAAATTAGACGTTGATCCCTTTTCTGTCAAGAATCAGTTAAGTGGTGCTCATGTGTCAAACACGTATGGTAATTTGACATTATTGCCCTCACGTGTATTACACGTGATTCACTTAAGTGTGTACCTATTTTTTTTACCTAAATACCCCTCTTTTTATTAAATATTCTTATTAAGTGGGTTCCATCGGAGGCCACCTAAAAAAAATCAGATTATTAAAATTTTTTCTTTTGATTCGACCTCCCCTACCCTTCCACTACCACCACCGTCCCACCAGCATCACCAAACCCCTCTCTCTAAACTCCTTCCTCTCTAAAAACCCATTTCTCTCTCTAAACTCCTTTATCTCTTTAAACCCCCTTTCTCTCCCCAAAAATGAAGATTGATGCGGTGACGATTGTGTCGTGCCGGTCCTCTCTCTTTCTCTTTCTTCCCCTCTCTAAATCAGATGTAAGATTAATTTTTCAGTTTGAAGATAAATAAACCCTTTTCTCTCTTCCCCTTTTTTTTCTTCTCTAAGTCAGATCTAGTGGTAGTGGAGATCGATGAAAGATGATGGTGACGGTGGTGTAGGCGGTGGAGGGGGAGGGGGGTTTGTTTTTATTTTTTTTGTGGTGGTGGTGGTGGTGTGGTGGGGAGAGAGATCACAGATTTTTTTGGAGTTTTTTTTTTCTGTAATGGTGGAGGCGGTGAGATGGTGCGGTGGTGGTTGACGGTGATAGTGATAGTTATGACGTCGGAGGTCATTGCAATGGCGGCAACAAAAATTTCCCCTGCAACCCTTATGTACATCCACGTACTGAACCAAAAACCTCCCTTTCCTCCCATGCAAATTAAACCCCTTCTTCCTGTATCTCTCATCACTTGCCCAATTAATGTACCACCTCCTGTCCCATACAAATTTCCTCACATAAATCCCCAATTTTAGTAGGAAATGTGTAGCCAACAATGGATGGAAATGTAAAATAATGAAACCCACAAACAGTTCTGCAAAAATCAAGCATTATTGCATCGTTTGATGTCACTGCTACACTAATCATCCCATCTACCCCTTTGATCTCTCTCTTCTCTGTGATGACGGTGGTAGAAGTCGTGGAGTGCAGCAATGGTGGTGATGGTGGAAGATGATGATGGTGAGGTGGTGCGGTGATGGTGGCGTCATAGGTGGTGAGGTACTGGTAGAGGCGGTGATGGTGATGGATGGGATATGTGGTGGTTGCGGCGATAGTGGTCGTTGCAACGACGGTGGTCCGCTTGCAGCCTGTGGTAGTAGTTTTGAGCTTGAATTTTGATTTTTAATCAGTGGGTTTTAGAGATTACAAAGTTTTTTCTTTCTGGATTTTTTTTATTTTTGGTGGAGATTCAAGTTTTTTTGTAAATAATTTGTAGATTAAAAGGTAGTGGTGGTGTTGCAGAGACTCTCTCTCTTCTGGTTTATCTAAACTTCTTTTCATAAAATTTCTTTTCTTTGTTGAAACCTTGGATTTTTGGTTGGAACCTTTTCTGGGTTTTAGTCACTTTTTTCTAGCCGTTGGATCAGGCATGGGTATTATGGGTAAAAAAATAGGTACCTACTTAAGTGAGTCACGTGTAACACATGTGAGGGGTAATAATGTCAAATTGCCACACGTGTTTGACACATGAGCACCACTTAACTGATTATTGACAGAAAAGGGATCAACGTCTAATTTCTGTGTAAAAAGGGACTAACCCCTAATTGAAACATCGAAGGGGGACTAAAGTCAAAAAATCCCTTAAATTTTTAATTCTAAAACTGATCAAATGAATGAATGAAAGAAATCAAGATGAATTGAGCAGTAGTGCTGTTTGGACCGAAGTTATGCCCGATGTTTATGTGGCATGATCGGTTTCACTGCCATGTAAGTTAGAAGGATAGTGCTAAATTTACAGTAAAATTTTATATAATTTTCTACCGAAAGTTAATCCGACAATGAAACTATTTTTCACATACCCTCGTGATTTGCTTCCATCCCAAAGTGGTATGCGTCCACCGTAGATTTTATTTTAGGTAGAAAATTCTGTTAGGTAGAAAATTCTGTAGACTTTTCGGTAAGCCTAACATCACTGAAGTTGGAAACCCTTTCAAAACACTTTTGGAAGGGAAAAGTAATTGGTCTCACCCTGCCACATTAACAATCTTACACTACTTTCGTAAAACCATCAGTCCAAAAATCATTTCTGAAACCTAATGGAGAGGAAGTAGAGTGCGTAGACTTTGGACAAAACAAAACAGAAGCTCCAACTTTCTTCTCTATTTCTACTCAAATGGGTTCTTCTTTCATGCAATAGGTATCAGAGCAGCTCATTCATGGTGAAAAGTAGTGTGCTCAGGCTCTGTAGGGTACCCTAAGAAATTAAACTAAGCCCAACCCAAGTTATGATCAGGTTCCAATATCTAGGTCCAGCTCAACCCAAGTCTGAGAAGCATGCCTTGGACTAGTATCCATAAGATTGGATTCAGCTATTCCGTTGGGCTAATAAGGTTGAGGCATACCACTTTAGGATGGATGCTAAGGTTGGCCCATCCTATCCTTGACCAGTTTACAGATGAACCCTAAACGAAACTTTCATGTAAAGACAAACAAAACAACTATGTATATACGAGGGCTTGAAAAGGTAAAGAAGTGAGCAACATTAACACACTAAGGACAAACAAGAACAACATGAAAAGCATTCAATGGAAAAATTATTAGTGATACTGTGCAGGAAAAAAAAAAAACCCCACTTTGTTAGCTTTTAAAGTAATTGATTGCAAGCCTCAATTTTTCTTCTATATAAAAGGGAGCATAATCAATTTTAGCCCCACAATTAATTAATTTAACAATCCACAAACGGGGGATTAGACTCAAATATAGCAAGATTAAGAATTTAACACTAGAATCAGTTTTTCAAGAAGGAATTAATAATAAGCTAGGAAAGGAATGCAGCGATTATGATTAACGTAGAAGGAAAGACAAACTCGTGAGATAAGAATTCATGCAAAAACTTCAGTAACAACTAACAATGGAGATAATGAAATCGAATCTTAGCAAAAAAAGAAAAAAAGAAAAAAAGAAAACCAAATCGAATTTATAGTAACAAAATCAAAAGACCGAAGAGCCCTTGTGGTACCTGCATGGAGACTATGAAAGGGATTTCTTTTGTGAGCATGAACATAATCCTCACAAAATATCAAATGGTTCTAAAAACTTCTAACCCTATTTTTGAACCTTCCATTTTGTTGACACTTTAAGCTAAAAGCTACTTAACTTACCCAAACACAGGAAGTCTAGAGTCAAGAGATTAGATTACAAACTTTTAGCATCAGATAAATAAACTCATTGCCGAACCTACATGACTTTAGATATGATTCATTTACGAGTGTCAGAAGACTCAGAACCATCAGGAGGAATTGAATTTCAAAGAATCACTAGTCCGAATTTCGAAGAATCACTAGTCCTCAACTCTGTTTGATTATACATCTTTTACATGTTTTAGAATAGGATAATGCTAAACTTACACCAAAATCCTACATAATTTCTTAAAGAAAATTAATCTAACGGTGGAACCTTTTTTCACGTACCCTCGTGATTCGCGTCCATCCTAAGGTGGTATGCCTCCTCTGTAGATTGTGCCTTCTGTAGGCTTTTCTGTAAGCTTAGCATCACAGTTTAGGATATTTGCAAGTCTAACATTGCATGCAAGCCATCTGCAGAAACAAATGTAACCCAAAGAATTACAGGTTCGGCTTTACTGACTGCCCAAAAGACGGTGATGCTCTAATGAAATTAGCTAAAATCATGAGTAACTCTTAAATCTGAATGTATTGGCGATTTGCAGATGACTTACCTGTTAACAAGCTTTTAACTGTGGCCAGCTTGAACGAAGTCCACGATCAGCTTGGCAACAGAGTCCGGTTTCTCCACATGTGGAAGATGACCAGAATTTGGAATTTGATGCAAAATTGAGTTTGGCAGTTCAGAATTCAGTCTCTGCATATAAATACAACAGGTGATCTCGGTCATATGCAATAGAGAATTGGTTACGGCATCTATACTATTATGGCTCAAGCACAGATAACTCAGTCAGCTTTTATTGCACTAAGGACTAAACCAATATTGAGGTATCTTGAATAAGTTGAAAGTCTCTCATATAGGTACGAGTAATGCTATATGGACCATTTTTCTGACCACATCAACTAACCACATGACATGGCAGCTGATATGTACGTGACATTAGCTAATGTGGCCAGTTGTGGTCCATACTTTTATTCATTTTCTTGAAGGCTTTTTGACTGGAGCCCTTTTTTCATCCTTTTTTATTCCAAAAAAAAAAAAGAATAAAAAGTATGGACCATAGCTGACCACATTAGCTGGCATTGCATGTTTGCATCAGCTGCCAGCTAATTTGGTCAGATAATGCGATCCATATAGAATTCTATTGGTTTTGGCGTTGCCCGAGTTTCACCCATGACCAATTGTTGTGAAGTGAACAGTTCATTCCTCAGTATACTGCAAAATGGTTTACAAGAGCAAGAGCAAGTGACACAACCATATCTGGTTGAACAGCTCAGTTCAATCTAATTTCTTGTCATCTGAATACAGAAGCAAGAACTTTGGGGGTCTATTCATAACATTCCTACCAATTGTCAAAGAAAAAGCATATAAAGTTCAGATCAAGAAATGAACTAACCGTTGCAAGTTTGTTGCTGATAATCTGGTCGTTCTCACCCCAGATGATGAGTGTTTCCTGCTTAATCTGTTTATGACAACTACTCATAGCATCAGAAATAATGTAATGTAGTACAACTGTTTAATTATGCAGTCCATGAACATGCTTCTTAACAAAAGAAATGGTCATATTATTATTTAATATTTGATATCTACCTGTATTATTGTTATTTGTTGGAAGTTAATATTTGATACGTACCTGTTTTATTTGTCTACTAACATTATAACCCCCACTAATCATAAAATCAACGGTCGCATCTTTCCACCAAGGCAACAAGCAATGTAAGCGACCCACCTAGATTGGAACACGAGAAGAACCCATTAGATCTTACTTACACTAGCAACATCAGAGAAGCCTTACAAAATAAAATAATACATCAGCGCTCGCTATCAATTTCTTGTTAAATAAATCTCCAGTACAGAAGATAAGGAAAGAATCAAAGCAGATGCTCACATTAGTCCAGTCTACGCTGGTATCAAACGACATTTTATTGAAGGCCAAGAAGTTTGCGTACAAACGTAATGGGATGCTCTTCAACAAAGATACCTGATTCAAAAGAGTGCAAAAGTTATAGGGGTTTGGGAGGATTGAAATCATATGAAATTGTGCCTCTAAAGAACTTGCCACATCATAGTGAAAAACGGTATAGAAATTGTGAACTAGCTGTACCTAATTTTTGTTGAGACAGTAATTCAAAGATTTATATACTTATAAAATGTTGTGTTGTGTGTGTTGTGTGTTGAGATTACAAGAAGGAATTCAAAAGATCAAGAGCTAAACACCAAGCGGTGATGAAAGGCGTTCACTCACCCCAGCATACGCTACTGTTCTAGGTAACGTGGATAACTTTCCTGTGCCTTCTGTATAGACACTCGCATCAATTAACACCAGCTTCTCAACCTTCAAATTAAATAGGAAAAAAAAAAATATCGTGAGTTATCTCATAATGTAGCACGTCCCTAGAGTAAACTATATCAACTTATGCACTTGCTCCTATTTCTATGGCTTGGCTAGGAAGACTATTGAATCCCTAATAGTGCATAACTAAGATTTAAATCCCAGTATCGAAGGCAACTCATTCAGAAAAAGGTCCTGAATGAGTCCGTCCACCTCATCCAAGTAAGATTCAACTAAGCCGGTCAGAGCACACTGATTGCTGAAAACACTTGGTCTCGTCATTGAAAACTCACTCAGCCAGATCAAAATAGACATGATATGGCTCTGTCAGTAAAGTGTAATTTCAGTAAAATTGCTGAATCTATCGGCCAGACTCTACTCAGTTATAGTTGACTGTCGATATCTAAAACTTGATTAAAAGTATGGTTGAAACCTAGTCCAGAAACATATAAACTTTGAAAGTACTGTACATCACATGCCAGGGCTTTTCCAAAGAAAAGGTTAACTTAAAATCCACTTGGATGGGAGATGAATTTTCCGTAACTTCTGCACAAAATAATTCCCCAATATGATCTTGAGTCAATTGACAGGAAACACTTACAGCCTCTGAATGGTTAAACGCAAAATCAATTGCGACAGCAGCGCCAAGACTTGGTCCAACTAATATCATGGGCTTTCTGATGTAGGACTTCCAGAGCTTCAATACAGACAAGATAAGCCCAAGTTAGGCGATAAAGAGAAGAAAACTGAAGACTTTACAAGATAAATATTCACCACAGATGGTGGAGCTGGCCATTATCCACAAATGCGGATTCACCCCATCAACTGGGACCACCAAAGTGATGGTGCACCACCATTTTAACAATACTAATTGTCTGATCAATCGTGGTGAAATATAATTATAAAAACCAATGATCACCAACTGGATATAACAAATAAGCACATACAACATAAAGGCACCCACCACATGCCAGATTTGTAGTAAATAATATATGAAAGCTTCTAACTCCAATGAAACATATTTCAATAGTGGTTGTATGTAATTAGAAAATGGCCCAGCAAATGGACATACAGCAGATCTCAGTCAGGCAACATGATTTGTGTAAACCAAGGATAAATATACCATTACAAGAGTTTTGAAGACTATGAGAAGCCAAGCGAAGAAATACCTGATAGAGGTGCTCACGCTTTGATGCCACATTACACGACGGAAGTATTCCTAAAATCATCAAAACAAAACCAGGATACATTATCGGAGAACTACACAGAAAACAACGATTTTGCCCCAATACAAATTGAGCTAAGATAAAACAGACCTAAATCAGAGAAACCCCATCCAAGAATGTCCACAGCCCATGTCTCCAAACCAGCTTCCTCAAGCAATGGATAAGTGTATCTCCATTCTAAACAAGAGCTGAAGAATAAGATAATATGAACTATACAGCCTTAGCAAGCAAAAATACTTTTTTAAGTGTAGACACAATAACAATGTACATTATTAATACAGACCTGTCAAAACCATGTAGGAGAACCAATGGATGTTTCTCATTCTGCGTCAATGGCTTCACGCAACTACTAAGAATGGAATTCGCTGAGAAACGAATCTGCAATGCAATATAAACATGTCTAGTAAAACTTCTATATAAACAAAAACAGAACCTATTCCAAAGAAACTAAAAGAAGTAAACAAATTGTGTAAGTTTACTTAATTAGCTCAATATGTCTTCATCACCATTGACATTTTGTTAGATGAATGTGATCCACCAAACCCCCCTCCCCATTAGACCCACATAGTTATGTGATATATATTGTGGCACCTCTCTATAACACTTAGAGCTTTAAGAGCAAGTGGTTATTAACTTGTTAACATGGTACCAGGGCAGGAGATTCGAAATAGGTCAGTCTCAGCACTAGCACTAAGCAAAAAAAAAAGGGAAAAAAGTGTTGTTGGGATAATTCCCACACGCGCTAGTGCTGAGGGGAAGTGTTAAATGAATGTGATGCACCCCAATTAGACCTGCATAATTAAGGGATATACATTTTGGTGCCGCACTCTAACAGTTTGAGCTTTTAGAGCAAAAGTCGTTGTTAACACATTTATAATATTTTCCAGTGAGTAAGTGCAGGCTTTCACTTATTAAACCAACCACATCACATTCCCCCAATTCATCCAAAATACCAAATATTAAAATTTTCATCAATGCAGCAAAATAAACAAAGATAGAAAGCACAAAAACAAACACTTACTAGAACTCCACTTGTCTAAAACCCACCGAAATTTGAGTTATAACTTATAAATAAATCAAAAATATCAAAAAAGGGATACAAAGGGGAAAGAAAGAAGAATCCTACCTGTACAGGTAGTCTTTCAATCCTTTTAGCCAACTTTCGAGCATATGGGTCTTTAATTCTCTCGACTTCTTTCGGAAGAAACGAAGGAAACCCATCTGCCGAAACCCTAAAACCTCTGAAGTTTCTGCAAGTTGTGGTCACCATGATTGGAGCAGAAACTATTGTGAAAACCAGCATTATCTTCTCAATGATGAGGAAGAAATATCAATGTACTCTGGCTCAGATTAGCATCGGCTACAACGTTTTATTGCTGTTATTGAGGAGACTGAAAAGCACGTGGGTTCTCTTTCAATCTCTCACAATCTTGTACTCAGCGTATGCCGTACCACTGATAAATTATTTGTCTTTCAATAATGGCGGAAGGACATGCAAACACTGTCATCTCTCTGATTCTGAAGAAGAAAAATGGTGCGATTTTGCTACAAAGAAAATTTTGGTGCTTAGATGAGGGATTTAATCCCAGCCACACATTAAAGTGTTACCGTCTGTGTAGCCACGTCATCTGTCTCATGATATGTTTCAGGATGGCAACGGGGCAGAGCAGGTCGGGTATGTCTACCCCACCACTAGTTGGAGCCGGGAAGGTGAATTCCTACGGGGATCGGTTCCTTGCGGGTTCCATTTCCACCTCATTTCACACTCTTTAACAAAAAAAATTCAACAAAGATTACATAAAATATTGTTTTTAGAGGTTAAAATCAATTAAATATGTTTAAGAATGTTAAAATGACGCAAACACATATATACTTATATTATATAAATAATTATGTACTATTATTTAAATAAAATGGGGTTTTGGGAAAAAAGTCATTATGTTTTTAATCATTTTTTATAAATTTAGTCTTTATTTTTAGACATAAAAGTCATATAAGTAGGGACTAAATTTATAAAAAAAAAAGGATTAAAAACATATTGACTTTTTTTTACATGGATTTTTTTTACATTTTCCATAAATTTTAATAAAATTCATATGTAATTATATATTCACTAAATAGGACGGGGATGGGGTGAAGAATGTGATCCTTGTCCCTGCCCCATCCTCGGTGAGTATGTAATTTTCTCTCCCATCTCTGTCCCATTAGGGGATTCCCAGAGGGGATCTTAGCCCCCGTAGAGATTTTTGTCGTTCCTATTCCTAGACGAGGGTCCCCAAGCGTTACTCCTACGTGTCCTCGCCAAAAACCCTGACCTAGATAGGAAGTCATTCGTTTTAGCTTGAACTACTCGAGGACTTAGGAAGCACAACATGACAATTGAACACAGACTCAAACACTACACAAATTTTATTTTCTTAATTTTTTAAACTAAAAATATTACTTGACATGAAGACACAACATGAACACTCTTCTCTTAAAAAATTGATCGTGCTTCTTTGTCGAGGACACATACAATCTCTCAACTTCCTCTGTCAATAAATTGCAAGGAGGGAGTCTCCTCAAAAGTGTTTGCCTAACAAGAAACATGAATAAATGCATAATCATGTTCTAAACATGGTAACGAAGACATGAATCAACCCCTTTACACTTTAACATCTAACAATTAACTATTGCATGTCTTACCTGCAATGAAAAAATGAGGATAATAAGGCATGGACTATTGTTATCAAACTCAAAACTAACTGGCAATGAGTGGAGCCACCAAGATATTTAGTACATGTGACCTTAGGGCTTATCATGTGCGGGCTTGCTTTGATACTTGTAGGCATCTAACTCAAAACTAATTAACAACGAGTAGAGTGGCCAAGGATCTTTATATATTAGTTTACAAGACTTTTTATCTTCCCATGTGAGACTATTCTCAACATTATACTCCAGAGTTAATTATGCACTCTAAATCTTAGTGATAAAAAACCATGGTATAAAGGCAAGAAAGTTCGCATCTTCGCTCCGAACTACGCTCCCGTTCTAAAGTATTATAGAAGGAAAAAGCTTTTTAGACCGACAGTTTGCCGGACCAAATACCTGATGCTTATGTGGTAAGGTGGGACTCACCGCCATTTTTCTCCCAAAAATAATTTGATATTGGGCGATTTTCAAATTGTCTAGCAATGGGACCTACCATACTACCTATGATGCTTCGGGCATTTAATCGGTGCAAATAGAAGCGCCCATTATGGAATAGGGACATTTACCCCTGTATGAATTAAATATCATGGAATCGGAATAGATACGCCTAGTGCCGGTTCAAATTGGAGGTTTTCGATTGCTTTGGTTCGGAGTTCTGATTCCACATATTTGAGAACCAATTCCAAAACCTGAACCCATATTTTTAGGTTATGGTTTCGGGTGGTTCAATAGCAAATCCGAACTGACCCGACTTCAATATAGATGGTTCGTGAGTATAGCTACGATCTAAGAGCATCTCCAATGCAATGTGGATGTGGTAAAATAAGACTGCCACATAGGAAAAATACACATCTTTCCATAAAAAACTCTTCAAATGCTAATGTGAACATACAATTTTAAGTTGAGTTGGCAGTGGAATTGAATACTATTGGTGGAATTGATGTGAAAAACGAGGACATTGTGAAGTTGAATGTCTAGAATTTGAAAGAATTAGACATTCAACTTCACAATGTCCTCATTTTTCACACTAGTGTCTTTCCATTCCACCAATAGCATTCCATTTCATTGCCAACTCAACTTAAAATTGTATGTTCACATTATCATTTAAAGAGTTTTTTATGGAATGATGTATATTTTTCCTATGTGGCAGTCTTATTTTACCACATCCACATTGCATTGGAGATGCTCTAAGGTTAACAAGGTCATAATGTTCATCATGCATTAATTTGATATAAATGTTAAATGCACTTCAACAACGGGCATTTGGTCTAGTGGTATGATTCTCGCTTAGGGTGCGAGAGGTCCCGAGTTCAATTCTCGGAATGCCCCTTATTTTCCTTTTTGCGTATCTCATTTTCTTTCCCAATAAATCTGTTTATTTCCCGAAGGAATCGGTAATCTAGCAAGTAACGGGTCTTTTCCTATTTTACTGGAGCAATACGTGGTTAATTGCTAATTAGTGGCTAATTAACTATTATCCTTGGGTTATTAGCGAGTTGATTTGTTAGTGGGTTCATTCATAGCTATAACTTATAAATAATATTCACTTCTTACAGGTTTTTCTGGTTTTGTTTGATTTTGAGATGGGAGGGTGTTGTGCATTCCTTGAATCGTCGGATAAGCAGAAAAATAGAATGGTCAAAGTAAATGAGAAGAACAATTTCACTTTAGGTATTTTAATTTTATTTTATTATTACTATTTTTTTTTGTTTTTTTGTTTTGGTTTTGGGAGTATGGGTCAATGATTCTTTAGGTTTTATTTTCTGAAATTTTTGAATGTTGGGTTTACATAATTTTGAGTAACTTGAGATGGGTTCTTGTTGTTTTTGTTAATTATGACTGATTTTATAATATGATCTCTAAGAATTTGTTTGATTTGAATTGTTTGATTGTTGTGTAACAGTTCCTTCAATTGCAAGTATGTTCTTCATATACCTTTTCATTTTTGGTTATACATTATTGTTCATCAAAACTTTCTTCCTTATGATCATCAGTTTCAGAGAAATGTCTTTATTTTTGTTAGTGATTTTGTAATGTGCTTCTGTCACAACAGTCAACAGCTATATGACGTAACCTGATTTATCTCCGAATCTTTTTTTTTACTATAATTTTGTCATACCTAGCAAAAAAAGAAAGAGGATAGCCATGCACATATTTGTAACTTTGTAGGCTTGTACACCATTGTTGTTATTATATCTTCCTCCATTACTATGTACTTTTACTCCAACTTGGATGCTCTCTGTTGATATATCATGTGGATGATCTGATCTTCTTACTTTTCTTATTGTATATGTTGGGATAATTTTTTTTTTTTAATTTTTTTTCCTTTTTTCGGGCAGACAGATCGAAATCTCAAAATGGTGCCAATTCTAAAAAGGAAACAACGTTATTTCCAAATAATAAAGATGGCGGCTTGACTGCACCTCAGACTTTCAAATTTCGAGAGCTTGCTGCTGCCACTAAGAACTTTAGGCAAGAGTGCCTTTTGGGTGAAGGAGGGATTGGACGTGTTTATAAGGGTTGCTTGGATAGCACCGGAGAGGTCAGTAATTTGCATTACTACTCTAGTCTAATTTACTGCAAGTTATTCCAGATTAGTTGGTAGATAGACAGCATTTGTTTCAATTACAGGGCAATACTTTCAGATTATGTGTTGGCCTCATTATCTATACTGTGTATACTTTTTCTGGACCTAATAATGGAATTAATTCAAAAGCCTCTTCTTGATAGAATTAATTCTCTCATCCCTTGAGAGGAACAATTAATGTTGTGCATTTTGTATTTGTGACCATATTCAATTTATGAAATTCATAGGTATGTACTAGTTGTTTTCATATGGGGGTGATGTGAACTATTGATAGTTGTCTTTTCGGCGCAGGTAGTTGCAGTGAAACAGCTTCATAGCAGTATTGGGCTTGAAGGAGGCAGAGTATTTTCGAAGGAGGTTCAGATGCTCAACCTCTTACACCATTCTAACCTTGTCAATTTGATTGGCTCCTGTGCCGATAGGGACCAGCGAATCCTTGTTTACGAGTTCATGCCGTTGGGAACATTAAAGGATCATTTACATGGTACTTAGATTGATTAGTTAATTGTCTACTCAATATATGCAGTACTAGTTGATCATAAATCTTATGAATATGATGACCTTATATATATAAAAATAAACGTGTGTTTATAATTAGATCTTCCACCCGACAAGGAGCCACTGGACTGGAATACAAGGATGAAGATTGCAGCTGGTGTAGCTAAGGGCTTGGAGTACTTGCATGATAAAGCCAAACCACCTGTAGTTCACAGGGACTTGACATCATCCAAAATCCTTCTCGATCAAGGGTATCATCCGAAGCTTAGCCTCGATGGTGAAAAAACCTATGTTTCTCGAGGACAAAAAGTGATGGCACCGCCATCATTTGTTTATTGTGCTCCGGAGTACGCTACAACTGGCCGACTCACTTCTAAATCTGATATCTACAGTTTTGGTGTTGTCTTGCTTGAACTGATCACAGGGCAAAAGGCATTCGACAAGACCCGACCGCCTCAGCACCATAATCTGGTTGAATGGGTACGTAACATCTCTCTCTCTCTCTCTCTCTCTCTCTCTCTCTCCCATT
>MVGT01004287.1:560339-638109 GCA_002174775.1 Macleaya cordata
CTCTCTCTCTCTCTCTCTCTCTCTCTCTCTCTCTCTCTCTCTCTCTCTCTCTCTCTCTCTCTCACTAAAATCTAAAATAAGGTTCCTATATTTGTCTTGAAAGATTTTAAGAAGAGTATGAAAATTCTGTTAAGGAAATTTACTTTGCAACCCACTTTTTTGTCCTAACACCTCCCCTGTGAGGGGGTTAATATGGAGATGATTGAAGGAATGATTTTGACGAGTCCAATTTTGCTATAAGAAGGTTTGTGTGGAGCCAAGGGATCTAAATCCCAACCACACATGTAAAGCGTACCTCTGCCAGTACACTGACCGAGATTTGAATTCCTCAGATCTGCACCAAACTTTCTTGTAGCAAAATTTTATTCGAATTTTTCGCTGGTGGGTTGTAAATGTTTGTGAATCAACATGAGATAAAATTCAATTTTCTTATCTTTTTTTCCATCTTTGGGGTTTTGGCTTTACAGGCACGTCCACGACTACTCAGAAACAGTAAGAAGTTCCTAGAAATGGCTGACCCACTATTGGAAGGCCATTATCCAGAATGCAGCATTCGCCATGTTCTTTTGCTTGCAGCTAGGTGCTTACTACAAGACGCTATTAAGCGACCTCTTATAGGGGAAATTGTGACTATTCTTTCACGTTTAGCTTCACAAACTTATGAAGCAAATCCAGCTCCTGTGCAACAAAACAAAGTTGGTCCATCTACCAGTACTGAAAGCAAAGATGAAGTCAGATATGCTGGAGAAAATGGTATCCATTCCCCTCATCAGAATTCACCCAATTTCACATATAGAGACCCTGTTGGAGGGGTAAGAATTGGTGCAACAGTTGGAGGGTGAAACTAGACTTGGCAAAACCCAATCCGGCCTGCCAACCCGTCCCTAGCCCAGCCTAGGTAGGGTTATTTAGAGTACTAGAGGCTCTGGCATCTATTAATTTCCAAATCATAAAGTTAAGGTTATAGTGTCATAAAGGTCACCCAATCTGATGCCTCTAGTTCATGTTAGTATGGATCTCGAGCATTCAGTTAAAAACTAAAAGTTAAAAAATCTTATTCCAATTCAATAATCAAAAGTCCCTACTACAATCTATTTATAGGCAAACATAAGAAACCCAGAATAACTAGGAAACCTAATTAGAATGAAACTAGGAAACTAACTAGTGGTTGAACTTAGAAAGTTACTAAAACAGAAACACTATTCACGTGAACAGTAACACTAAAATATAAACTTCTAACACTCCCCCTCAAGCTGGAGCACAGATGTTAGACATGCCCAGCTTGCCATAATGAGTAGAAACCGAGCACGACAAAGACTTCGCCAAACATCTTCAAACAGATCTTCACATATCCTTAAACTGAAGCAAAAAAAACTTGAACTGCCTTGAGAAACCTTTAGATCTTCAATTGATCAACACTAACACATCACTCACTTCCAACACATTCTCCAATACTCCCCCTTACGATAAAACTTATCACCTTCAAGCTTCAAGCAACAACCATGGAATCTCGTACCCAAACACACAAACACAAACAGCCACGGGAACACTTGCCTCTGGCAAAGCCAACTAGTATCACTTACTAGGGCAAAACACACAACCAACAGCCAATAGTATCACTTACTTTGGCATAAACACGCTCCTCAACTTGAGAGAGCACACAAACGGGGCACAAGATTGATGGTATTGCATGAGACTAGGCTGGTAACAACATAATCTATAGGGGGTGGAAGTTGATGATGATGATGATGATGATGGTCTCCCAATTTTGTAAACATGAAAACCCAAAAATTAGGGTTTCACAAAACCACTTGGAGAAGATCCAAAACTTCAAACAAACACAACTTAATGAGGGAGACCTACTTGTAGATGATCCAAAAACAACAAACGAACACCATCCAATGATGAAGATCCACTTGGAGAAGGGGATGTCACACTTTATTGGAGAAAAATCTGCAGAAATCTGATCCTAAACTTGAAACCCAATTCCCCTGCACCACTTTCTAAAAATAACAGCAACACAAAACTTCCACCTTATGTAACCCAGCAATCTTCATATATCCATCATACAATTCACGCCACAAACAAACCCTAGCTATAGATCGAGGATGAAATACACCACGCAAAACACACCTTTACCGCTGATGCACTAAAAAAAGATGGTTAAAAACACCCAACCACCAAGTCGGAAGCAAGAGTTGGACTGAAAATTGCCTAGATACTGTTCACGAATACTATTCACCATGAACACTGTTCACGACACTGTTCACGAGTGTTGTTCACAGTACTAATAAAAACAAAAACCAATAAAAGAAAAGGAAAGAAGGAATAGTGATGGTCCGACGGACGGCAATGATGCCGCCGCCGGCGATGAAACTCACAAGAACAAAGTGCTCTGATACCAAGTTAAAAACTAAAAGTTAAAAAATTTTATTCCAATTCAATAATCAAAAGTCCCTAATACAATCTATTTATAGGCAAACATAAGAAACCCAAAATAACTAGGAAACCTAATTAGAATGAAACTAGAAAACTAACTAGTGGTTAAACTTAGAAAGTTACTAAAACAGAAACACTATTCACGTGAACAGTAACACTAAAATATAAACTTCTAACACATTCGACACTTGCTAACATGCCAAATCATATGACATCTTGTAGTTTACACCCTGACCCAATGCGTGCATCATTGGACATGATTTTAACATCAAAATTTTCTTTTTAAAACTTCACATTATTAATGTCTGGTCTCATTTCAATGATCCTTACAAAAGCTATATGAAAATATAAATATTGTCAAAAACCTATTTGTAGATAAAAATAAGTTCTGACATTTTTAAGTAGTAAATTTAAGATATAACTTTTTCTTCTCCACTGGTTTACCTTCCTCTTTCTTCCATATGTACATCATCTCTTTTTCCTACATACTCGTACGAATTCTTTACTGTTAAAATACTATTTATTTACCTAGTACGCCATTGGTTTGAGATTGTTGGATCTCAACTAAGTTGGAGGTGAAGTAATCTAGATCCTTTGTCTTTTGGCAGAAAAAAACCGGGCTGTTTTATAATAGAGATGATTATGTCTTATTCATCATGAGTTGCATGAGTGACTTTGAAGCTTAAAAGATTGAGATGTTGGCATACATGTTTACTATTTTAATGAGGGTCCAATTCGGCTCAAATCAGCTGATTGGAGCAATGTTATTGCGTCACTACACCACTAGAGAACAAATGGGGTTGGATCTTTCCACACACATTCTACATGTTCCATCCACCTTAAAAATTTTACATGTTCCACTTCTACCCATTTTATTCTTACACTCCGTTACATTTGCTTTTGATGAACATCGGCCGTTGGATCATTTCCATATAGGCCCTCACATCAGTGTAAGCAGGGTGTAAGAGTAAAGATAGAATAATGGCACTTCTGAAAGTGGGATCATCAAAAGTTCTGTTATGCAGAAGTGAGCAGCCCAAATGCACCTCAGACTTTCATATTTCGAGAGCTTGCTGCCGCTACTAGGAACTTTAGGCAAGAATACCTTTTGGGTGAAGGAGGATTTGGACGTGTGTATATGGGTCACTTGGATAGCACTGGACAGGTCAGTAATTTGGATTACATTTATTTCTCTTTCTCTCTCTTCTTTTTTTTATTCTTCATTTTTTTAGGTAAACGTGAGTACTCCTGTACCACTTGGAATCCGGATTAGACTGGACTAGAATCTGCTGTAGGGGTGAACCTAGAAGTAGATGGCATATTATTTCATCTTTTATGTAGTAGCATGTGCTACTCTTAAAAGAGTTGCTTTTTGGCATTTCACTTCGACATGATGATTGTGAAGTTTCTTAAGTAAGACTTGTTGTGGTGTTTATGTGGGTCGAATGATGTTACGTATTAAGTTGTTTTTTTTTGCGGACAGGTGGTTGCAGTGAAACAGCTTGATACAAAAACTAGGCATGGAAACAGAGAATATTTGAAGGAGGTTCGGATACTTAGCCTCTTACACCATTCTAACCTTATCAATTTGATCGGTTACTGTGCGGACGGGGATCAACGACTCCTTGTTTACGAGTTCATGCCATTGGGATCATTGAAGGATCATTTACATGGTAATTACATTGATTTATTAAGGTTGTATCTACTCCGTGTATTATGTCGTTTACCTCACTTTTTCTTCTTATTCTTACACCTTGTATATGCTGACCTATAGACCCACATGGATATGGCCCAAGAGCTGATCTTTTTGTGGTGATGATCTATATGGTAAGGATCTTATCCTCACAAAAAAATCACTTCTTTCTAAAACTACTTCAAATCCCTTCAAACGTTGGTTGAAATGTAAATGGATGGTTTAGAAAGCTTAAAATTTGAATCAAATTTTGATCGTTTACAGAAGATTCATAATGATGTATTTTTTTGTGAGGATAACATGGTGAGGAGATCATCTCCATGGAAAATCTTCCCTCAGGTCATATCCACGTGGGCTAGCTCACAGGCCAATGTCAACAAAGTTTAAGAGTAAGTAAAGAAAAAGTGAAGTAACCGGCAATAATATGCAGTACTTGATCATCATATATAAGCCTTATATATGAGTTAAATACGCAAATTAATGACTTTGTATGTTATATACATGTGTTCATAATTAGATCTTCCACCCAACAAGAGTCCTTTGGACTGGAATACAAGAATGAAGATAGCAGTTGGTGTAGTTAAAGGGTTGGAGTACTTGCATGATAAAGTCAAGCCTCCTGTAACTCACAGGGACTTGAAACCATCCAACATCCTTCTGGGTCAAGGGTATCATCCAAAGCTTGGCCTTGGTGGTGACAGATTAACACATGTTTATCCAGGAGGACGAGTAGTGATGGAACCACCATCATATGTTTATTGTGCTCCAGACTACGGTGCAACTGGCCGACTCACTTCTAAATCTGATATATACAGTTTTGGTGTCGTCTTACTTGAGCTGATCACAGGGCGAAAGGCATTCGACAGGACCCGGCCTCCTCAAGAGTGTAATCTGGTTGAATGGGTATATAACTCTCTCTCTCTCTCTTACTTTGAACCCTAGCTACTTTGTCTCTTAACACCCCACCTGTAGGTCTACATGCATGGAGATGATGCAAGGTAGGGCTGCAGAAAATTAGACCAAACCAACCAATTCAATTTGATCCGAACCAAATCAACTGGATAAAAGCGATCCAAAATTAACGTTAAAATGGTTTGGACGGACGTAGCCTCCTCAAGAGTGTAATCTGGTTGAATGGGTATATAACTCTCTCTCTCTCTCTTACTTTGAACCCTAGCTACTTTATCTCTTAACACCCCACCTGTAGGTCTACATGCATGGAGATGATGCAAGGTAGGGCTGCAGAAAATTAGACCAAACCAACCAATTCAATTTGATCCGAACCAAATCAACTGGATAAAAGCGATCCAAAATTAACGTTAAAATGGTTTGGACGGACGTAGTTTTCTGAAAACCGATTGGAGGGAAAAAGCTCAAAACAACAATGCAATCCAAAATTGACTCTAATTGGATTGAATTGAAAACTGATCCAGTCTAAACTCGATTTGAAATGGATTGCAAGTCATCCAAACAGACCTACATTGTATTGGTTTGGGATGGTCTAAAACAGGTCAGTTTTGCATAGACAAGCATCCCTGAGTCAAGGGCTGATTTTTAGTTTTTCAAATAGGGAGGCTGTGGAAGGAATGCTAGTATAAGTGGGGTGTTAAGACAAAAAATGACATGCAATAAAGTTTCCCATTTTGTTAATATGCTTATGTCTGAATCAGGCACGGCCACGACTGCGCAACCGTAGGAAGCTCTCAGAAATGGCTGACCCACTATTGCAAGGCCAGTATCCAAAACGCAGCCTTCAGCATGCTCTTACTATTGCAGCTATGTGTTTACAAGAACAACCTATGTATCGACCTCTTACCAAGGATGTTGTGACTTCTCTTTCATATGTAGCTTCACAAACTTATGAAGCAAATCCAACTCCTCATGTGAAACAAAACAAAGTTGGTCCATCTACTAGTTCTACTATTAACAAGGACAATACAGAGAAAGTGCCCAAGATGAAATCAAATTCGAATATGGTGGAGAAAATGGTTTCCGATTCGCCCCATTAGTACTCAGGACCTAAATTCAGATAAGGAGACCCAATTCGAGGGGTGAGAATTGGTGAAGCAGTTGGACCAAGAGATAGTTCCTGAAGTAAGGGGTGGGTGGGGGGTGTGGAGTTCTGGGGTTGACGCTGTGATGATGGATGTCTTTGCGGTTTCTGATATTGGTGCCGGAAGTGGGATCGGCCAAGAGGTAGTTCTCGAGGCAACACAGGTGGCTTCCAAGAGGGATGGAATGATATTTGGTGGTGTGGTCGAGGGTGAAAATCTGCTGAAAGTGAGGGATACAACTGGGGGTGGTAGAGATAATGTGGTGGGTGGAATTGTGGTGGAGAAACATGAAGTGGAGTTGACGTCGGCAGCTACAGGGGCTACTGGGCTTGCTATGGAAGATACCGAGATTGCTGCAGGGGATCGCTTGGGTGATGTTGAACAGGTGGATAATGCAGCTCCTCCTTCTGGTGGTTTGAAGCAATTCCAAGGGGCTAGTGTTCACACACGCTATTATATTTGAACAAGCCAAGCAAGTGACAGTTGGTGGTTTTAAGTTTTTCCGGAATTTGAAGAATTGTATACAAGGGATGCGAGAGCAAGAACATATCCCGACAACCACTAGGTTTAAACATTTCAGCGATTGCTTAGTTGAGATAGTTATTGATGTTTTAGAGGTTATCCAGGACATGGAAGCGCATACCCTGGCGGATATCAATGCGGAGCTGCTAGAAGAGTGGGATGTTATTATCAAACTGGCTGAGTGGGCTCAATTCAATGTGGGGTGGCTGCGGCGTCGTCTTGACGAGGTTCATGGTCTATTCTTGGAGAGAGATGCTTTTGCTGGGGAGTTAGAGGCAGCACGGGCACTTCTGTTAGAGGCTGAAGCAAGACTCGTGGAGTTGCAAGTGTGCAAAGACGAACGGTCTGCATGGATTGGACAGTTAGAAGAAGAGGTGGCGTCGGCGCAGTGTCACTTGTCAGCACTTAAGGATCAACTCAATGTGGTTCACACAGAGATTGCAGAGGACGAGGTGGAGGTAAAGCAGGTTGCACTGGAAGTGGCTAGGCATCAAACTCCCCTAAAGTCGGTGTTGGGTCGAGCTGCAGGAATGCAGAGAGGATCGTTGGCTGGGCTGATTTGAAGCGCTTCCAGATTTTGCTTCTTCTCTCTCTCTCTCTCTCTCTCTCTCTCTCTCTCTCTCTCTCTCTCTCTCTCGTCTTTGTTCTCTTTTTGCTGTTTTAATGAGTTGTTTTGTAAAGAAAAAATGTATACATCTGGTGCATGTAAATGTGTTTTGAACAGTTGAATGAAATTCTAACTTTTCTAACTATCATCTGATATACATTGAAGTACACCAGAAATTTCTTATGAGAACACATGAAAAGAGGACTTAACAGAAGTTGAATGGTTTGCCTTCTAAAGTCATGATGACGAAAGAAGGCATCCATTTGTAGTCTATAATTAATGTGGGACTAAATTCTACTTTATAAGGAGATTTTTTCTCGTTAATTGCTCAACACGTGTGGCATAAAGGAATTGTACGTGCCCTTAAATCGAACGAGGACTAACTTAAGTAACTAAAGTGCAGAGCGAGAATGGAAGCATCGAAACGGCCAATTAAAATATTTCTAGTTTCGAAATGCCTTCGAAACGAGAATATGGTTTGGAGTGGGAGCGGGAGGAAGGATCACTCCTATACCACGGTTCTAGTTAATAAGAGACAAACCAGCGTTACAAAAACTTAAAAGTTAAAGCTATGTAAAACTTAGTCCCACATTGCTTAGTAACTACAATGTACTTTCTCTTGGGTCTATATAAATGTAACTTCGTTAATCTCCACTTGGCAAATTGACATCAAGCCAAGACTTTTATTAACCCGACCCGACACGCACAGGAAACGGGAACGGGATATGGGTACTGACCCGTTTAACAATTGAGAAACGGTCCCGTTGCCATCCTCCTAGGAGGAAAAGCCAAACAATACTTTCCCTCCAAAACCAAACGAATTCATTTCTCCTTCTTACGATCATTCGTTCTCCTGTAAAACCCTTGATCATGGAGGTGGACTCGTCAACAAATCCAGTTCTTCCACGTGTCGGACTGGTCTACGACAACAGGATGCGTCAGCATTCCACCCCCAACGGCGAATATCATCCCGAGAATCCCTATCGGACCAGAGCTATTTGGAAAAAGCTCAAATCTGCCGGAATTCCTCAGCGGTAACCCTTCTCCTCAAAACCCCATTTTAAATCTTTCATTTTTTCCTCCCCAAGATGAAACCCTAATTTTTATTTCCTTCTCCTTGTTTGTTAGTAAGAAGATCTTTTGTTTTCAGTCGCTTTGCTTGTTTGGGTGATTTCGACTTATATTGGATAGTTAGGTTTTATTTGATCAGATTAGTTGTTACTACTTGTGGGTCCCACTGCTCTGCATGTACTCTGAGTTCTCAAGTTGTTATTTTGATTAAAGATTCATTGCTGTCGATTGGTAGCATTGCCAATTGGTTTGAATGAAAATTTTAAAACCCTTCTCTAATTCAGATGTGTGGTTATGAAAGCTAAAGAAGCAGAAGATAGGTACATTGCACTAGTTCATAAGCAGAAGCATATCGATTTGATAAGGAATATAGGCTCGAGCGAATTTGATTCACGGAGGAAAAAGATCACTTCGAAACTTAATTCGGTATATTTCAATGAGGGATCATCACAAGCTGCTTACCTTGCTGCTGGCGCGGTTATAGAGGTAATGTTTTTTATGATTTCTTAATTTAGTATAAACATCAATGGGTTTTTTGGAGGCTTCATGTGAACTGATCACGGAGCTCAAAAGCATGGTTAATAATTTATTGGGTTGTTCGGTCGGTTAAGTTTATGAATTATTTGCAAAAAGAAAAATTAGCTATTGAATTCAAAGATTTGGTTTTATTCACCAATTCTTGAACTTGGCAGAGATAATTTTATGTTATTCAAAACATTTTTAAAGCAAAAGTACTAGATCATCGTATCAATGCCAGTCTACTAGATCATCAAATTTTAATCTAGTGTTTTGAACCATGTACTAAATCCCCTTTCATTTCTGTCCTATCAGACCTGTGGCTGTATACATAATCATTAATCCAGTTTGTTATGTATTCTGTTTTGTGCTGAATTTTCTGCTGAGCACAGCTGGCAGCTGGGCATGTCCCAAGCCCTGTCCTAGGCTGGCATGGGTTGGGCATGTATTGCCACCCTTAATTACTAAAGCTACTGAAATATGCCATGGATACATTTTTTGTTCAAGTGGTTTCAACATTATATCAACCACAGCTAATTTCAGATGTGTTCTTGAGTAGGTATCTGAGAAGGTTGCTAAAGGCGAATTAGATTCTGCTGTTGCCATTGTTAGACCTCCTGGACATCATGCAGAAGTAAATGAAGCAATGGGGTTTTGTCTATTCAACAATGTGGCTATTGCAGCAAGTTTTCTCCTGAATGAAAGAGTATGGAGGAGGTTTTCGTTGAAAGAGTTACAGTTAGAAATTTCAAATTAAACTGTACTCAGATAATGTTAATGTATCTTCTTCTTTTAAAATCTTTTATTGCAGCCAGAATTGGGTATTCACAAAATATTGATTGTTGATTGGGATGGCCATCATGGTAATGGTACTCAAAAAATGTTCTGGGAAGATCCTCGCGTGTTGTTTTTCTCTGTTCACAGGTATGTAAATATTTAAGCTGTTGTTTTTCACCTTTCTCATGAAGCGTAGGTGTCAGGGACTCCAGGCCTATTAAGGTTATTATGAGTTTCTTCTGGTTTTCACAGGTTTGAGTCTGGAAATTTTTTTCCATTTGGGGATGATGGTCCTCACTCTATGATTGGAGAAGGATTAGGTGCAGGGTATAATGTAAATGTTCCGTGGGAGCATGGATGGTGTGGTGATGCTGATTACTTTGCTGTCTGGGACCATGTACTGATTCCTATCACTAAGGCTTTCAAACATGATTCTAATTTCTGGAGGATTTGATGCAGGTCTTCTTTCCTGGTTTTAGCTGTTACTCCTTTGACTTAGTTTTTAATCCGTTAAACATCCTCTTATATTTGTTTCCGACGCTGTATCTGAGTGTTTACCAGAGTTTTAGCCTGTTCAAGTATTAAGAGAGTTATAGCCTTATAGGTAGAGAAAACTGTATGTTCTACCGAAGCTAAAATATTTGTATACAATAGTAGTGGGGAGAGTTGCAAATGCATGTGTTCGGAAAAAAAAAAATATATTTTGAATAGTGCCTTCTACTTTGTATTTTGACAATTTGACGTCCATAGTGTGCTTACTAAATTACTTAAGTTTGAGGATGTACATCTGCAATGGCATGACTCTTTTCACATTTGATTTCTTACCAGCAACTGATAAATTTGTGATATTTATTCATAAGGAATTCTTATTTTTTCCTGTAACTCCTTTCTTGTGATGTGCTCCTTGCAACAGCTGTTGGTGATCCACTAGGGGGCTGTCGCATCACGCCATATGGATATTCTGTTATGATGAAAAAGGTTGGCATTCATAGAAATCTGGTTCCTCTTCTTATGGTTGTTATTATTAATGTACCATGTTTTCTTTTCATTTCTCTTCTTGTTTTCTTTTTTTCTTGGTTTTTAATTGTTGTGTTGCTCAATTTCCTGGACATTTATCTCCCCTTTCTTTTCTTCTGAAACCTTTTTCTTGTAACATTATATTGTTGCATACCCGTGTAAATCAAGGTTTGAAATGAATTTTTATATGGTGTCTTTGTTTTCCTGTGAAAAGTGCAAACTGCAAAAGACTAACTTCCCTTTTGTTTCACTTTTTGTCATAAGCTTTAATTGTGGGACATACAATTCAGTGAAAAACGGTTAAATAAAGTCTTTGAAATTGATATTGTATAAAAAGTTTGAAATTTGAATTTCCAAATTTCAATTGAAAAATGCTTATTAAAAAAATAAATGCAATGCAAAATGAAATAATTTTGTGTTACTTTATCAGCAGTATTCTTAGAAAACGTATGTATGTGTTTTTTGGTGAATAAAGGGCCAACAGCCATTATTAACAGTGTTTTGGCTACCAAACAGTCAGCTGTTTTTTTGTTATTATATGTTTGTCCTGTACTGTTTCCTCTCCCTTTGAAGCCGTTCTCTAAAACCATGTGTTAATTGGTGTTGTCAGCATTGCAAAGGATATTCCTATGCCCTTTTATGTCCTTTCTGCTTATATGTGTCTTTAACAATGTTTTTATTAAAGTTTTCAGTATAATCCATCTTTTAACTCTAATTTTTGTTTTAACTTTTCCTTATTTTTCAGCTGATGGAATTTTCCCAGGGAAGAATTGTGATGGCCTTGGAGGGAGGATACAGTTTTGAGTCTTTAGCAAATTCAGTCCTTGCCTGTGTAAAAGCTTTACTACAGGACAAGCCTATTGTTGGATCTTCAAAGGCCTACCCGTTTGAGTCGATATGGCGTGTAATACAAGCGGTAAAATAACTCTGGTTCCTTTGAGTTTGCTTCCTCTTTTTTTTTTTCTTTTTTTTTTTTCCTTCTGCCTTTGCTTTGTCTATCTGCAGTATATTATATTTACTTACTGACTTTTAGATGTTCTGCTTTCAGGTTCGTAAAAATTAAGCACATACTGGGAAACACTTGCTGATGAATTAGTTCTACCAAAGAATTTATCTCGTACCATTAACAAGACATTGAGGTAGTATTTTTTATCTTTCAAATTATTTGGCCATGTGATTTGAGTCTTTTGACAATAAGTATTGTGGTGAGTGGGTAAACTCCAAAGGTGGGAATGGAGTGACATGTTACTCAGTAAAGTTTTTAGTATATCAAAGGGTTGATGCTATGTTGCAGGCCTCTCTGCCGGGATGAGTCATGGGTGAGTCCTCCATCTCAATGATACAAGCGGTTTGCATGTAAAGCTACACCTATGTACATGATTTCTTAATTATAAAAGATAGAGCACTAGTGTGAAAAACTGTAATGAATAATGATTAAGCTAAAGATGAAACAAGTGCAAAAATGACTACTTTCTCTGAACACTCAACTCAAGTTGGAGGGAAGGGATGTATGAGGGTAAATATGAAGGGGTTGTAAGATGGATGCTGAGTATGGCGTGGAGGTATAAGTATGGTTATCGGGTGGATAAGGAACTGGCACGTTTGTGTTTCAGAGGTGGTGGCCGGAGTGACTTGACTTCCGCCTAAGCCAAGAGATGGCCGGTTGCAAGGGAACAGGGAAGACTTGGAGAGTGGGAGAGAGAGCGTGCCGAGAACTGTGGGGAACAAACGGAAGGCAATAAGAGCATAGGCTTTGGGCCTTAAGGGTTGTTGAAATCCGCAAATGAAGGAGATGACTCGGTATGCTAGCTGAGCTGGTGCAGTCATGCCCCTCATTTAGTGCTCTGCCTCCTCCAGCACTAGAATCTGCTCAGTTTGATAGGGGGTTTGCCGGTTCCTTCTGATGACCTTGTTGTTATTAGGGGTGGGACTCGGTCAAGTTGGGTAGGTTAGAGGCTTTGGCGAAGCCAGGCCCAGCCATACCTCCCTTTGACCAAGAATACCCAAAGAACTCTTGGAACCCACAGGGGGTTTTGCCCAAGTATGGCCCAACTGGGTTCTTCGCGTTGCATAAGTTTCTATCAGTTTAGGTGGGTTGGGTGGGGTGAGTCATACTTGCTACATAAATCAACTTAACTAAAAAAAATAACAACTCTTCTTCTCTTCGGGCATAACCACAGAAGTGACAGAACTAAATTTTTGCATTTCCATTATTTTTCCTCTCTTTGCCCTTAACTCTAGTGCCCTTTTGCAGTATATCCTTGATGCTCCTACTCCAGTTATGCGTGCTCCATCCAGTTCTAATTGGAAAGACTCCAAGTGCATAGTACAACTCTTATCTGATTTTGATGCAAACCAATCCCCAAATATTTTCTCTGCTATGGAACCACAATCGGAAAAACAATTAACAATCAAGACTGCCACAACGAGCCAGATCACCCCATCTTGTTCCACCTCTGCACTGTCCTCAACTGTCGTTCCTCCTATATCAGCACAACTTCCAGTCTCCAGTCAGATCTGCCCCACCAACTTCTGCTCCAGCCACCCCAGCTATTGATGTTGACGCATTTATCTCGTCTACACAAGCTGCCCACTTAAAAAAGGAAACCAATACTTTAAATGTTGAATCATTCCTCCCTGTTGACATTCCCATCTCTACAATGACTTCACATTCCTCTCAAAGTCTCCAAACAAAGAGAAACTCAACTTTCGGTACTGGGAAAAAGACTCCAGAAGATGCTCCACCACAGAAGCACTCCAAGACCAGTAATGATGGAGCTACAAATTCTAAGACAACTAAACTCTCAAATATTGTTCGTGCAGCAGATGACACTCCGTTTGCTCCAAAATTTGTTGTTAGTGGCAGGCCGATCAAGACCAGTAAAGATGGGCCTACAAATTCTAAGACAACTAAACCCTCAAATATTGATTGCGTGGGAGATGACTCTCCGTTTGATCCAAAATTTGTTGTTAAAGGTAAGCCGATCACATGTGCGGACTCTGGCATTCTTAACAAGGACATTGCCAACTGCTTGATCAAGTCAGTTGTTCTCCCAAAGGATGCGGAGGAAATAAAAGGTCTTGATGATCAGTCCCTTGTGAAACTTCTTCATCATATTTCTTATAAGGTAAGATAAAACTTATCATTCCACACATTTTGATTTCCAAACTAAGTAGTACTGTATATTTTATTTCAGAAGTATTGTGTCGGGATGGAAATAGCTCGAAGGGCTACTGTTGCTGAAAGCCTTGTACACACTCTAACCGACGATTTGAAGAGGGAACAAGAAAAGGTTCAGAGATTAGAGGAGAATAATTTTGATCTCAATACTCAAGTTGTTGCGAATTCATTATTAAAGGAATTATATCTGAAAGAAGTAGAATCACTCAAAATGGAATCTGCCAACTATTAGGGGCATGTTGATAAGCTGAAGAATCAGATCTTTGAGCAGCAGGGTGTGATCAATAGCAAAGAAGCTGAACTGTCCAAGCTAAAGATCGAAATCTTAAATTTTCAAAACGAACAGAAATTGCTTTCTATGAAATGCTCTTCTCTTGAAGAGCAAAACACTGCTGATCAACAAAGATTGGAGCAAATACTCTGCATTGCCAAAGATAAATTGAATGAGTTCTATTCTAAACACCGAGGTTCGAGGATGTAAGGGAAGAGAAAAAAAAGAAGCAGGAGAGAATAAAATTTCTAGTAGAAGAGAGAAAAAAGAGAAACAGAACATGAAGAAAGGGTGCATGAGAGTACTCGTAAAGATCGACAAAGTTAAATCAGTCTATGAAATACAATTTTTTTTTGTTGATACTCAACTATGTAAGTACAAATTATATCAAGTAAAGTACAACGGTGTAAGTAAATGAATCAGGTCTGAAAAGCTTGTGAATGAACCTAGAAAGTTCAAATTCTGTATAGTTTTTGCAGTGGAAAGTGAAATGAAAAAATGAAATTAGATTTTGATCTACATGATGTAAAGATCATCATCATAAAAAATAGCATTGGATCATCTCCACGTAGGCTCCATTAACAGGTGTAAACGAAGTGTAGGAATAATACTACCAAAAGGGCCAACTAAGCCCCTTTATAAGTAGAGATTTGTATAGAAGTAGTATCCGCATGAAGTTGTTTGAAGGCCTGATTTTGTAAAATGGAGAGATCATTGTGACAAAAAATCAGCCTTGGATCATGTCCACACATGCCTAATTAGCAGGTGTAAGTGAAGTGTAGGAAAACGACGGCCCAAAGTGTAGAACATATAAAATCTGGTGGGGTGGATCATGCAAAAATGTAGGGCGGAAATATCCACCTTATTTTGGTTGAATATATGGATAAAGTTTTGGGTGGAACTATCCGGCCCCTAAACTTTTTTTTTTTTTTTTTTTTTTTCTAAAGTCGTTTCCTTTATAAGAAAAAGAAAAGAAGTTTGACTCCTCCGGCCACTGCGAAATGCTTCAAAGTGGTTTGCTTTGAAGTCATTTCGTTGAGAGGAAGTAAAAACAGTATTTTCCCTCCAAAACCAAAACGAATTCATCTTTTGTTAGGAAACAATATCTTTTAGAAAGTCGGATTGTTTACTTTTTCTATATAAACAGAGCTTGTAATACGTTTATTTCAAGCAATATAATTCTTAAGAATTCGGTGGCTAATCCTCAATCAAAGGATTAAAAGGTGGTATCAAAAGATCAAATTGGGTGGGTCTAGAACCCTATTATCTTTTTTCTCATTTCACCCTTTCCCCTTCTTCTTCTCCTGTAAAAAAACCTGGATCATGGAGACGGACTCGCCAACAAATTCAGTTCTTCCACGTGTCGGACTGGTCTACGATGACAGGATGTGTCAGCATTCCACCCCCGACCGCGAATATCATCCCGAGAATCCCTATCGGATCAAAGCTATTTGGACAAAGCTCAAATCTGCCGGAATTCCTCAGCGGTAAACCCTTCTTCTCAAAACCCATTTTCAATTTTTTTAGTTTTTTAACCAAAAATGGAAACCCTAGTTTTTCTTTTTCTTGTTTGTTAGTTGGATTTTTTGTTTTCAGTTGCTCTGCTTTTTTGGGTGATTTCGAGTTATATTGGATAGTTAAGATTATCTGATCAGTTTAGTTATTGCTTTTTACTTGTTACTTGTTACTTGTTGGTGATGTGAATACTGAGTGGGTTCCACTGCTCTGCATGCATTTTGGGATTTCAAGTTTTGTTTTTTTTTTTAATTTATTGAAGATTCTCTGTTGTAGATTGCTAGTATTTTCACTGGTTTGAATGGAATTCTAAAAACCCTTCTCTTATTCAGATGTGTGGTTATGAAAGCTAAAGAAGCAGAAGATAGGTACATAGCACTAGTTCATAAGCAGAAGCATATTGATTTGATAAGGAATGTAAGCTCTAGCGCATTTGATTCGAAGAGGAAAAAGATTGCTTCAAAATTGAATTCGATATATCTCAATGAGGGATCATCAGAAGCTGCTTACCTTGCCGCTGGAGCGGTTATAGAGGTAATGTTCTCTATGAGTTCTTTATTTAATTTAAACATCAATGGGTTTTTTGGAGGCTTTAAGTCAACTGATGTGCCATTGTGTCTTCTATGATTTACAATATTTTTTATTAAATATCTCTTTTGTTCAATAGCATGATTTATAACTTATCAGATTGTTCGATCAGTGAAGTTTATAAATTATTTGCGAAAGGAAAAAAGACAAATCAACTATCAAATTCAAAATTTAGGATTATCCATGAGCTGATCTGAAACTTCTAGTCATACCAAATGATGACTCGAAGTTAACGGTGAAATGGGTGGTGTCTAATGCTTTAATTTGCAATGCATTTTCTATTGTATAGAAGCTTCAGAATTGCTTATTTTTGTGTGGATAACCCTTATCTTCACCAAACATTAGCCCTGGATCAAGGATTATAAGGGAATGTTTAAACTTTAAATGGTAAAATGGTATCTAGGAGAAAGCAGGTTTGTATTATGGTTGGAGGCCACCAACTCACCTGAAAATAAATTGAAGAAGAAAGAAAAAAAAAACATTTTTGAATTTCTTACTTTGAGAAGTTCAAATTTGAAGATCAGAGCATTTTCCCTCGTTTTTTGCACAGTTTTCCCATCTTTTATTTTTTAGGAAAAAAAAAGATGGTACTAAAAGAAGATGGGACAAACACATGAAAACATTGTCCCTATGACCGCTAGTCCTGTAGAAACAACCATTATGAACAGTGTTTTTGACGAAAAGTTGTCTTATTTTTTCGTAGTAGGTTTCTGAGATGGCGGTTTAAACATTATAATCATATGTGTTCTTGAGTAGGTTTCTGAGAAGGTTGCTAAAGGGGAACTGGATTCTGCTGTTGCTATTGTTAGACCTCCTGGACATCATGCAGAACCAGGTGAAGCAATGGGGTTTTGTCTATTCAACAATGTGGCTATTGCAGCAAGTTTTCTCCTGAATGAAAGAGTATGGAGTAGGTTTTAGTTATAATAAGTACAGCTATTCAATTTAAATTAAAGTCAAGTCATGTCAATCTATCCTTCTTCTTTTTCCCTTCCATTGCAGCCAGAATTGGGTATTCACAAAATATTGATCGTTGACTGGGATGTCCATCATGGTAATGGTACTCAAAAAATGTTCTGGGAAGATCCTCGTGTGTTGTTTTTCTCTGTTCATAGGTATGTATTTTTCAGATCTTGTACTTTCTAGTTGTCTTCCCACAAGTATAGAATGTTTTTTAACTTCTCTCGTGAAGCATTGGTGTATACTGTGTTGTCGTACTTGATTGTGCTTGTTAGGGACTCCAGGTCTATTAAGGTTACAAAACCATCCCTAACCTGCCAAGCCGGACCTAACTTGGCCCGCCAGTTAAACGGGTAGGGTTATAGTTTTCCAACCCTCTGTAAAACAGGTTGACCTGCTGGTCACCCGCCAAACTTTCTTCTCTCTTTTGTTATTATTATTATTACAAGGTTTTAGCTTTAAAATTTAACCACCTTACGCCACTTTAAATATCCCCAAATTAATGCTAAATAGCATCCCCAAAACCCTAACCCTAATCTAAGAAATTAAAGAGATTAATTTGGTCTTGAGTTAATTATGAAATAAAATATTTTTATATTTCTTCATAAAAAAAATTATATTTTAATATAACTAGGGTCAGGGTTGGGAATGTTAACCCTTTTATTGAACAGGTTATTGTTGAACCATCCTAAACCCGCCAACCCTAACCCATTGCCAGGTATAGTTACATCATTTTGACTGTCATGGGCTTGTTCTGGTTTGCACAGGTTTGACAATGGAACTTTTTATCCATCTGGGGATGATGGTTCTTACTCAATGACTGGAGAAGGATTAGGTGCAGGATATAATATAAATGTTCCATGGGAGCATGGACGGTGTGGTGATGCTGATTACTTTGCCGTCTGGGAGCATGTACTGATTCCTGTCGCCAAGACTTTCAATCCAGACATGATTCTAATTTCTGGAGGATTTGATGCAGGTCTTGTTTACTGGGTTTAGCTCTTACTCCTTTGACTTAGTTTCATATCTGTTAACATCCTCTTATATTAGTTTCCAACTATGTATGTGATTTTCTTATGAGAGCAATTTCAGCGTTCATGTATTAAGAGACAGTTACATGTTCTACCAAAGCTAAAATATTTGATTACAGTAATAGTGGGGACTGGGGAGAGTTGCAAATGTATGTGTTTTGCAGGAAATAATAATTTGATGCCTTCTACTTTGTATTTTGACCTCCATAATGTGTTTAGTAAATTACTTAAATTTCAAGGATGTACGTCTGGAATGGCATGATTCTTCTCATATTTGATTCTACCAGCAAATGATAGATTTGTGATATGTTTTATAATGGGTTCTTATTATTTGTGGTTACTTCTTTGTTGTTTGAAACTTTTTTGATGTGCTTCTTGGAACAGCTGTTGGTGATCCACTAGGGGGTTGTTGTATCACGCCATATGGGTATTCTGTTATGATGAAAAAGGTTTGCATTCCAACAAAATCGACTTCCTGTTTTCTATGGTTCTTGTTAATGCATAATACTTTTTTCTTTCTTTTCTGTTTCTTTCGTCTTTATTTTTTTCCATGGTTGTTAACTATTGTGTTGCTCAATTTCAAGATGTATCTGCGTGGACATTTTTGCCCCTTGCTTTTCTTCTGAAAACTTTTCCTTATATTATTCTTTGTTGCATACCCATGTTCAAGGTTTAAAAGGAACATGTATATGGCGTAATATTTTCTTTGTGAAGCACTCACACCGTTCTTGTTCCATTTTTTTGTCGTACACTTAAATGTTGGACATACAGTACAGTGAAAGAAAGTCAAATGAAGTTTTTTAAATTGTTATTCTATAAATAGTTTGAAAATTTGAAATGCAAAATGCTTATCAAAATGAGATGCAAAATGAAGACGTTGTACTCTTTTAAAAAAAAATTATCAGTTGATATTCTTAGAAAACCTATGTAGTTTTTTTTTTTTTTTTTTTGTGAATCAAGGCTCAACAGCTGTTATTAACAGTGTTTTGGCTGATTGGACAGTCAGCTGTTTTTTGATATTTTTCTTGCCCTTCGAAACAGTTCTCTAAAAGCATGTGTTAAACGGTGTTGACAGCATTGAAATGGATATACCTATGTCCTTTTGCATATATGTCACGTGTGTGGGCAGTGTTTTTTTTAAATTTTTCAGTATAATCCTTGTTTTAATTGCCAATTGTTGGAGTTACTTTTGGGAGTATTTTCTGATTTCCTATTTTAACCTTTTCTTTCAAAAATTTCAGCTGATGGAGTTTGCCCAGGGAAGAATTGTGATGGCCTTGGAGGGAGGATATAATCTCGACTCTTTATCAAATTCGGTCCTTGCATGTGTTAAAACTTTACTTGAGGACAAGCCTATTGTTAGCTCTTCTAAGGCCTACCCATTTGAGTCGACATGGCGTGTAATACAAGCGGTAAAATAACACTTGTTCCTTTGTATTTGTTCCTTTTTTTTGGCATATGCTTTATCTTTTTGCAGTTAGTTAGAGGTACTTCTGACCTTTAAATATTGCTTTCAGGTTCGTAAAAGATTAAGCACATTCTGGCCAACGCTTGCTGATGAATTGCCAAAGAATTTATTTCTTACCACTAACAAAATGTCTCCAATTGAGGTGGTATTTTTTCTCTTTTGAATTATTTGGGTATGTCTTTTGACCAGTAGTATTGTGGTGGGTGGGGAAACTCCAATGGTGGAAATGGAGACCATGTTAATCAGTAAATTTTTGTGTTCATCAAAGCCTTTATGCTATGTTGCAAGTCTCATAATTGGGATGAGTCACAAGTGAGTCCTCTGTCTCACTGACACAAGTGGTTTTGCATGTAAATTTGTAAATCTAAAATGTGTCCACCATTTCTTAATTATAAATGTGATGTGAATCAATAGCCAAGCGACTCACGTATGGAGAACACCTAGAGGAGTTTTAGTTTTTTAGGAGTTTTAGTTTTTAGTTATTTTTGGTGTACTTGCAATTTCAGTTTTCTAGTTTTAGAAAGATTTGATTTGATGTAGGATTTGATATGCTTTAGGAGTCCCAAACTAGTTGGGAGCTACTTTATGTTATAAATAATGGCCATCGGCCCTAGTAGAAATCAGAATGTTTTGAGATTGAATTTTATTTGAATGAGAAGTTCGTGGAGTTTTTATTTACTAATTCTTTTGAGGGTTTTAAAACTGGTTTACACCAGAATTGGTATCAGAGCGGTTCGACCAAGGGAAGAAACCGAAGAAAAGGAGAAAAGATGTCGAGAGGAAGAGGACGGCCTGCTAATTGGGAGGCTCCTGTCGCTGCCTTGAGAGACGATGTCGCCACCATTACTGCCATGCTCCAGAGTTTGGGCGCCACATTCCCGCCACGAGCGGTCGAAGCCCCCAACCTGCAAGCCGCGGTAGGTGCTGACCCCCCTCTCCGACCAGCCGGCCAGCACCCACAAGCCGTCGCCCCCAACCCCATCCTCCCTCCCCAACAAGTCGCTGCTGCTGCTGTCCACCCTCCCCATCACCGTCAACCCGCTGGTCCATATGTTGATGTTAATCCTTTTGGTGCCCTAGCCGGTTCCACCGGATCAGATTCATCTTCTACGGGGTCGGCACCAAACCGTGAACAGATTTTCGACAACCAGGCTTTTGATAACCGTTCTGTTCGATCAGAACGTGCTGCTGATCCTGCTCCGAACCAGGATCAGCAGCACCTGAACCGTCTCCCACCTGACCCGAATCACTTTGCACAACCCGTCATACCCCTCCAGCCCCCAGACAACCCACGCCCAGATCTGCAGCACCACCCCCATCGTCGTCGACGGGGAAGAGGGCAGGATCGACGTCATCACCATCCTGCCCACAGCCCACCACCGATTCTGGTTCGTGGTCCACGTCACAGGCAGGGCCGCGACGCCCAATCTGACGGATATGCTTTATCTGATGGGTCTCCCTAGCCTCCGACTGATCGAGCACGTCATACACATCAGCTGCAGCATCGAGGAGGTAATTTTCAAGGGGATTTTTATCGTTTTATGCATTATTTTGATCCATCCAACGGGCGAGATGTCAAGTTGGACGTCCCGGAGTTTGATGGAACAGTTACTACCGACGCTTTTGTCGACTGGCTAAACAAAGTGGAGAAGATTTTTCGCTATAAGAACTATGGCGACCCCACTCGTGTCATGTTGGTTGAAACTAGGCTGACTGGTCTTGCTCTCAATTGGTGGGATGCCATACAGCAACAGCGAGATCTCTTAGGCTTTGTACCAATCATCGAGTGGTGAAAGATGCGACGTGAGTTTCGTAAAAAATTCATCCCTGAAGATTATGAGAGTGAGGTTCATGTTCGTCTTTTAGCCCATCGTCAACGAAATGATTCTGTTAAGGATTACACAAATGAGTTTCATCTCCTGTGTACTCGTTGCAACCTTCGCGATACTAAACGCCAACGCATTGGTCGATATCTCTATGGTCTCCGATCAGATATCAAGGGCGAGATTGCTTTCTCTCAGATTAAGACTTTGGGTGACGCGATTCAGCTTGCTTTTCGGACTGAAGAGTACTTCAAATCAGCACCTTCATCATCTGCTGCCGCCCCTCTTCCTACGCCTCGCACCACCGCTGGTTCTGTCTTCAAGTGTTTCAAATGTAACCAAATTGGGCACTGGGCTAATGAGTGTCCAAGGCGTAAAGCTCGGCTCGGCCTCTTCACTAACGCAGATGACGAACCAGCCCCTGTTTTAGCTGCTGAAGTCGTTCATCATCAACCAATAGATGTCCCACCACCCCAACCTGATCCAGTGGTTCTCATTGCAGAAAAAGATCTTCCTCCACTTTAAAGTTCGAGGACGAACTTTTTTGAGGTGGGTGAGAATATGATGTGAATCAATAGCCAAGGGACTCACGTATGGAGAAGACCTAGAGGAGTTTTAGTTTTTTAGGAGTTTTAGTTATTTTTGGTTTACTTGCAATTTCAGTTTTCTAGTTTTAGAAAGATTTGATTTGATGTAGGATTTGATTTGCTTTAGGAGTCCCAAACTAGTTGGGAGCTACTTTATGTTATAAATAATGGCCATCAGCCCTAGTAGAAATCAGAATGTTTTGAGATTGAATTTTATTTGAATGAGAAGTTAGTGGAGTTTTTATTTACTAATTCTTTTGAGGGTTTTAAAACTGGTTTACACCAAAATGATATAGCGCTACATTGAAAATGCATGTAATGAAGAACCACTGAAGTAGAGATGAAAGAAGTGCAGAGGACTATTATCTCTGAACACTCACCCCAAGTTGGAGGTCCTGGGACAGGACAGCCTTTGTAAGGGCCACAGCTGCATTTCACATCGTTCATGCCCTGAACCAACCGGCGGACAGGCTCATCTCCATTCTGCATCATGCTGAGGTCTAATGCCAACCTCCATCTGCTTCCTTCTTGATAATTAGAGATCAAGCTTGGTAAATGTCGACCTTGTTCTTCCTCCCAGTGAAAGGGTGGTATATTTTGTAAGTGCCTTAATGGAGGAAGTTATATACTGATATGTAGCACTCTTGAAGGGAGATCATGACTAAAGTAGAAATAAAACCGAAGATCGTCAATAAGGCTGAAGCAGGCCTTTCATCTTTTTCATTGTGCTGGTGCAAAATGTGAAGTTGGTTGGTAAAGTGATCTTTGCTGATCCATGGAATGTCAATAGATGAGTGATGAGTGTATAAGTTTAGCATCTACAAGAAAATGTAGGTTTGTAGGGAAAAACATAGTTGGGATTCAGGAAGTTTTTAATATTATTTCTTTTACCCTTGAAAACTGATATGTTCTAGATTTGCTTCTAACTTTAGCGATCTTGAAATTTCAGTTGATCTCAAGTTCTGATTCCGATGTTGAGAACAATGAATCAGAAGCTCGGGCTGCTGTAAATGCAGTGGAGGTTGTTCAGGATGTTGCTGCATCCCTTTCAGTGCTAAAAATTGACGGAGATAATAATAATAATAGTAAAGGTATCAATTCATTTCCTATTCATAGAAAATCATTTTCATAGGAAATCTCTCTGTCTCTGTGGGCATCAAACCTCCTAGTCCTTCCTACCCATTGATCAGATGGATTTGGACCCTATGAGCTGAAGAACAAACCCATGTACTTGCAGACTGAAATACTTCGACACTCACCATAGTAATTGTTAGGGCGTGATGAGATGTGATTTCATGGTTATTTTATCATTTGCTATGTTCTGAACTAAATTTCCACAAGAATTTCCATCATTTCCATAAAATTGTATTTGTATTGACACTGATCAAAATATAGAAATTTAAAACCTTGCTCAGGAGATTTTCCCAGATCATCCATCATTCTGCACATAGTTTGGATGTCTCAATGATTGGAGATGGGCACATAGCTTAGGTAAATAGGAGAATTTTGTGCACTTCGAGTCTCATTTGAAGAGTGGTAAAATTAACCTTGTTATTGTCAGATCAAATGGTTGATGGTTCTGCCTCCTGGAGATCAGTTCTTTCTAAGATTGATATTTGGTACGGGAGCTTCGGATCAAATATGTGGAAACCAAGGTTCCTCTGCTATATTGAAGGTGGACAGGTAAGATACTCCGTACTACATATGCGCCAAAAATCAGTGATGAGTTCAATTTATCAGTTATCATGTGTGCAAAAATGAGGTGTCAACACAGATAATGCCGTAGTTGTAAGAGTACCTACCAATAGTAATATGTTATGAATTTATGATGAGAGACGAATTAAATCATGTGCAGTAAGGCGGTTACTTGGATTCGTATCTCATATGGAAACTACTTACCATGGGGAAATGGGATCATTCCTAATTTTATTATCCTGTTAGGCTTTTCTTTCCCTTTTATATAATGTTGAATAACCTTGTAAAGAAATCCCTTTCTCATTTTTTGAAATTCCCTCTAGGTTGAAGGTATGCAAAGTCCATGTTCTGGTTCAGTGGATAGAAGTCCGCCAAAAGAGATTATGTGGAAGACTGTACCTCATCGTTTATTTTTTGGGAGATCCCGTACACGTACATGGGGTGCCGGAGGTGTTGCTTTCCTGCACCCTGAAAGTGATAGCCGCGATAGAGCCTACATGTGTTTGTACAAAATAACGTATGTATCATTTTAATTCTTCTGCCACTTTTCTGCTACAGTACTTCCTTTTCATTTGTTGGTGCCTAACTGGAGGTTTTACTGTACTCTTCTGTAGTTGCTAAAACTAGACTAAGTTGATTCTTCATGACACTTTCAGTTATGCTAAAAATGAAAAAGAAAAATTGTGGAGCTTTGATTTCCAATTATGTTTTCAGCATATATATGCAGCAGTCTTCTGTATATTTTGTTTGTGCTTATGGAGGTTTGTTTTGCAGGCTTGAGCAGTTCAATGATGTATTGGTCCAGGAGAATCGTCGGAAACCGGGGGACGATCTTTTGTTTAACTTAACAGATTTAGACTCTGTTATGAAAAACAAGTCTATGAATTTGGAAGCGCTCAAGGTGTTTCCACTGTTCTTTAATTAGAATCTGCATGCCTGTTTTATATTGCAGATAGTAGATTGTGTTTGGCTAAATGCATGGAGCGTATAACCCATCTAGTGCTACATTTCTAAAACCATGTTTACCTTCATGTTTGCCAAATTTTTTCGTTGCTAGTGAGGAAATGTCTAAAATGTCAAAGAGCCTAGTTACTCAGTCAAGCCTTCGACTTAGTGGATAAACCAATAACCATCAACTTGCTCCTCTAGATCCCTTCTCTTCCTTCTGTAGTGAGATTGGAGAGCATGAACCAAAATATACAAGAAGTGGTGTTTTGCTATAACTGTCAGAACCTTCAAGACTTTGGACTTGGAGCATCAAAGATGGATAAATTCAGCTTGAGATGGACGTACTGGTGTTTTGCTAATCAATGGTGTTTGCAAGTAGGTTTTGTTCGACTGACTAGAAATCGATTGAACAAAAATTAGGTTTTATAGCTGATCAAAAGCACTAGAGTACTCCTAATGGTTCCATCTATCTCAATTTCGAGTACTTTATTTGGTATTTAGCATGTGGAAAGTAAAATATTATATCAGTACAAGTGCTTTTTGTCTAATTTATATTTCTTATTTGTTCCTTAATTGTGTTTTTGTTATGCCTGCATGTGTCAAAACATTTGTGTAACCTAATTTTCTCCATTGTGGATCTTCCTTCGTATTAAACTCAATTGACCTCTTTAGTTTCAGTTTGTGCTCTGGAACTCCTTCCAATTACTGAAATACCTCTTAGTTTCAGTATATGATAAAATCTAAGAGTCAAATTCGTTAGCCTTATTACCAAATAGTTGTGATCCAATTGAGTCCCATTTTCGCGTTGGATCTCCTGATTCCTGTATGTTAAACATCTTGTTTACTGGTACTAATAGTTTCCTGATTTTCTTGCAGGAGGACTGGTACTCAAATGTAGTTTGCTTGGGAACAGAAGGCGATCTTCCCATATTGACAATGACGTAATCTCTCACTGAATATCTTCACTTTTCCTCTTCTGCTGGATTCTTTTAATTGACAATGTTTCATTTACAGTGTAGATTGAGAGCAGCCTCATTTGGAACCCATTGAAATAATCAATTATGGGGGTGATAATTGTTTGTCATCCCCAGAAATGATGTGAAAATTGTGTTTGTTTACATAAGAGATAACCGATTAAACAAAATTGAGAATTGATTTCATCATTAAAACCACAAAAAGGAAAGAAAAAAAGTACCCCTTGCTCATGACCGCAACTACCACTAACACCTCCTTGATTAGTCATACTATGATTTAATATTTTGTTGAACTGAAAAAAAACACATTTTTATGCACTTGCATTCAAACAAGTTCACTACACGTAATTGTTAGAAATAATCACGATATAATGGATTCCAATTAAAATTGTTTTTGAATTTAGAAACCATTCTCGTAGAATGGTTAATACCAAAAGGCCCCTAAGATTCCTTCTCCTGACCCAGATTGTTATTTTGCTTTATGCAGGTGTCCGCTTTCAGATATCGAGCTCTATAGATCAGGGAAGCTTCGCATAAATGGTCCATCTAAAGAATACATGAATGTCTTGGTGAAAGGCCTGGTCGAAGGGAGACAACTTTCGGAGGAGGAAGCCATAGCTTACATCAACGAAGGTTTTACTAGACCATTGTCATCTTAAAATTGTTCTCTTGTACTGGTTTTTTGTAAATCTGCTCTGCTCTACTCTTTTCAATCTTCAGAAAAGTAACCAAATGTAGCAGGAAACATATTTATATTTATCATTAGAAGTATTTAAGACTCAAAAAGAGAATGATGAATTTAACTGCAACAGGAAGAAATGTAGATTTGTTTATACTGTGGAGTTTCTTACAGAAGTAACTTGAAGAAGGAAGCTATGTATATGATTTTCTTCAATATTAAGTGGTTGGTATATTTGGAAGATGAGGATTCAGCATTATTTTGGTCCAGTTCTCATTTCTGTTGCTTTTGTGAAGAGAGTTCAGAATCATTTGGTATGAAATGGTGTCTTGTTCCATCTGGAAAAGTCTAATTTGGGAATCAGAATTTTTTGCAGTTACAAAAACAATAAAGCTTTTTGGATCGACCTTTTTACAAAATTTTTGCGAGATGCTTATGTGGCAAGGTGGAACCTACCATTATTCCCCTCCCAAAAGTATTATAAGGGGTGACCAACTTATGTGGCAGTGGGACCCACCATGCCACATAAGCGTCGGGCATTTGTTTTGTAAGCCCGTCGGTCAAAAAAGCAGCGCTCTTTAAAAAAAAAAAAAAAACTCTTGCATTACTTTTGCAGAAAATGGTGAAAAAACAGATTGGAAAATCTTGATTTCCTTAAAGAAAAGTATACTTAATTTTAATGGTATAATTGTTTTTTGAAAAGAAAGATTGGATTTTTTTATGGAACAGTTGAAACATAATTTTTGTGCGCTAAAATGCAATAATGGTATGAGATGCGAGGAAAATCAAAGAAAAAGAAAAATTCAACCTTTAAAAATTAGTGTCAATTAAATCGACATTTGCTCTTTGTGTACCTTTTTTTTTTAGGGCAGTCGTGACACTTGATTAATTCTCGAGATACCAATGCAAAAACTCTTTATTGAAATCGAATAAATTAAAAGTGATCTACAAAATAAAAAATGGACTTCAATTAAAAAAAAAATAAAAGCTTTTTGACTTAAGATTACAACGTAATGACGTATGAAATTAACGTACGCGCAAGGCGCAAAACACCCCCAACCCATCCGTCGTAGAGCTTGTTCTAAGTAATAGAGGGAAGAAGAAAAAGAGAAAAAAGGAGAAATATTTGAGAGCAAAACATATTCTAGGGTTTCGAAGAAGATCCATCCGATCGATCAATAATGGCGATGTCTGCGCTTAGAAGAGAAGGAAAGCGTTTGTTCCCTCTGATCTCCCCAACCTCCATCAATGCCACCACCGCTCGATCCTCTCTGGTTTCTGAGTATGACCTTCTACTTCGCCTTGGTTTCAAATCCTTCGTTTTTTTTTTTTTTTTAATTGAAACGACAAATCAAACCTCTTTTCTCCTAAATATTTTGATTTTGAGGCAATTAAATAGAAGAAGATCAAATTCGTTTTCTTTCATTTTCTGATTCCTTATTGGACTGTGTTGTATCTCTTCTTCTTAGGTTAAAAAATGGTTATCTACGGTTTTCTCACTCTATACATGTAGTACAGTTGATAAGATCTCATGTTCCTAATCCATATACACTTCACATTTATTGTTGATAAGCAAGTCTTATGAATATCAGTTTCTGAAATGAAATGCGAGGTGAATTTGAAGCTTGGGTTTAATTCCATTGGAATAGAGAGGGAGGGAGTGAGCTTTTCATAGTTATGGACAATGCATTTTGAGGAAATTTTTTTTTGTAGAGAAAAGTACAGTGTTGTCGGATGGAGATATTTTCCCTTATTAGGGTCTATTTTGTTGCAGTTAGGATTTTTTCCCTCTTATTAGGGTCTGTTGCTGCAATTAGTGGCTGTTGCAGGGTTCGTAGTCTTTGCGCTTTTCAGCAAATGGAAAGGTGGCTTGGGATTTTTATTTACTTATTTTTTGGCGGTGGTTTCGATGATTTGGAAGATTTGTAGCGATGCTGTTTTTAGAAATGAGAGTGTTATGGTTCTTCAAAGAAAGAAATGAGAGTGTTGCTTTACCAGAGGCCATTTTCTGGCTCAACGTACTGCTGTTTATCTGGTGCATTGGTATGGAGTGGTGTAACAGTTACCGGTTTGAAGACTTTGTATTCAGATGGGATGCTCTTATCAAGGTCATATAATTGTTTTTTGTTAGGATGTTTAGGTACTTGAGGAATGCCTCTAGTTGGCTTTTACTCATCTCCTTATGTATTTTCTCCCTCAATGAAAATAAAAAATAGTGTGCTGGGAAAGTTATACTTGCCCCATAAAGCTCTAGAAAGTATCTCCTTCTAATATTTTATGTAGGTTTTTGTAGAACTTTTTAATGCTTTTGCAACAAGATCACATGAGATTGGCACTTACATCATATAAAGTGTTAATTTTATGGTGAATTTATTTTGTGTCGGTTTCTTTTTCAAATTATTAACTGAACCTTGTATGCATAATGCACAGGGAGTTGGCCCCTTATGGAGCACGCTCTATTTCAACTCAAATAGGTAAAATCATTATTCTTTCATCTCGGTCACTTTTCTGTTGGTGAGGTTTTCTCTTATGTTAAATGTGTTCTTGTCCACAAGTTGCATTATGTCTCCTTTTATTTGTTGCAGTCAGAAATCGGATGAAGAGTGTCAAGAACATTCAGAAAATCACGAAAGCAATGAAAATGGTTGCAGCCTCGAAGCTACGAGCTATTCAAGTTAGAGCAGAAAATTCACGTGGGCTGTGGCAGCCATTCACCGCTCTTCTTGGAGATTCCCCTAGTAAGTTTGTGATTATCAGTGAACTTTCATTATTCGTTTATGACATTATGTTTGGTAAACTGTACTTCTTGGTTTATATCTATCATCATTAACACTATCTGATATATTACATTATTACTGCTGAGCTTATGCATATTAAAAGCTAATCTTTTGAATTCCCTATGCTTTTTTTTTCTCTACTGTTTGTGATAATGATTTTTTTTTCCTAAAACGTCTTATTGTTTTACATCAAATTGTGTGCCCACCATAAAAATGTTCTAATATTGCAAAGGAACACAAGCAAACCAAAGGTAAAAAATGGTTTCTTCTAAATGTTCTCTTCTAAACATCAGGCCTATTTGACACTACGAATCATCCATTTGCCTTATCCTCGTCATGTAATCTGGATTTCTAAGAGAGACATTGAATAGTACGTGTTTTGTGATTTATTTCATGTGCTAAGGGGTGGAAGAAAATATGGAATATTATTTATATGCTTTCCATCTTGTTCTTTACTGTCCAGCTGGTAAAACGTGCACATCTGTTTCAAGTGTGAATCCTGACAATGCTTAAGAAATAGGAGAACGTAG
Source organism: Macleaya cordata (assembly GCA_002174775.1). NCBI lineage: Eukaryota > Viridiplantae > Streptophyta > Magnoliopsida > Ranunculales > Papaveraceae > Macleaya > Macleaya cordata. Next base: position 590,063 of record MVGT01004287.1, read on the forward strand.
TCAAAGGTGAGCTAAGCAAATCTTGTGTCTACCTCTAACCATGGTAAAACCATGTATGTCGTCAACAGTTCATGGTTGGGACCTGGGACTATTTGGTTTGTTTCCTTTTCTTTTACCCCCTTCAACATTCTTTCTGCTAATAGGTATAAGACGTGTCAAAAAGTTGAACAAACCCCTTGTAACATCCCAAACCTATCTTTCTACAAAGCTTTCCAATCGCATTTAAACCCAGAGAAACTCGTACTCGTTACGAACTTACTAAGTTTTGACATTACTCAACCAAATCTACCTATAAAGAAAGTCTACCAGCTTGTCATGTTCACTCTCTAAGAACTCACAAAGTGACAAGTGTAGATTTAACTCCATTGATTGTATTAAAAGACAAAAAAATCAACCAGATCTTCCTTCGAATTAATCCTCTTTAGTTTCTCTTTTTCAATAGGTGTTGTAGGAACAATAGATAGTGCATGAGTTTAAAATTTTTACTTATTGATGATTAGGCATTCAAGTTATCAACCTGATTGTTCTTTTTTGTTTGCTAATTGATGGTTTAGCGGATTTCTGCTTCAGGTACTAAAAATTTGTTAGTTACTTTAGATCTTCTACTTATGAGTCTCTGCGTCCATAATGTGTTGTATGACTCATGTTTATACTCTAAGTGATTGCCAATAACCCTTCACTGGAGATCTGTATTTATTGTTCGGTTTGCACCTATGCTCATGCAATGACTCTTCACACCTGTAATTTCAATGGTTGACTGCAAAGGTTGGAAGAAGAATTAGTTGCAAAGTTATGGAGTTCCGGAAATGCACCTAGGTGTAATAGCAGACCCGACTTAAATTGGACTTAGTGCATTGGCTGATTAGCTTCTCTTTGGAATATTATTCTCTCAAGATGGGGTACTCTGATGTTTTTTTTTTTCCTGAAATGGTACTTTGATGTTAGTCGGCATATTCTTGCTTGGTGTTTAAAGTACTTTTCTTTACGTCATCAAGCTTACCAGTAAGAGTCGCATGCTAGATGTTTTTGGCTGTATCTTATATGGTTTTTTATAATGTTAGGTGTCAACGTTAAGAAGAACATAATTGTCACTGTTTCCTCCGACAAGGGTCTTTGCGGTGGAATCAATTCTACATCAGTTAAGATGAGCAAAGGGATTCACAAGATGAATGCGGGTACTACTTGCAAGCGGCTGTACTGTTAGTGCTTGTATATTTTGCTCTCCTCCTAAGGTTGGAGGCCTTTTTAAAAGTTGTATTCTTAAATGTTTATTACCTTCAGGTCCCGATAAAGAAACAAAATATGTTGTTGTGGGAGAGAAGGCAAAGGCTCAACTTGTGCGTGACTCAAAGAAGGACATTGAGATATCCATAACTGAGTTGCAGAAGAATCCTCTGAACTATACCCAGGTCTTGCTTGCCACTAAAATATCAAGAATATATGATGAAAGAAAATGTGTGGCCATTGAAGAGCTATGCCATTTACATTATTGCATTGAATCTCAGGCCTGAACAAATGACATTTAGGTGTATGGTTTTGTTATGAACTTAAGTTGCCACGTCTTTCGAATGTTTTGAATATTTTGGTTGATGATCCATACAAGTAGGTTTAGTCAAAGGCCTTAGAAACAGTTTCTATTAACTGACATGCTTAGAATATAGATCATGTTTTAGAATGTTGCTTCATGTTATTCTTTCTTATTTTGATTTATTGTTTATAGGTTACACTTCTCATACTAGGGGGCCATTGATTTGACGTCTAAATATTATACATATTATTGGGATAGGATATTTATTTTGATGTCAATAGTTAAGACTTAAGATGGCAAATTTGCTCCAATACAAAAATAGGAGATGTTGAATTTGCTAAACTATGGAACTCGTTCATTCTTCCACTAATGCTTGATTAAATTGTTGTCCTTTCAGGTTTCAGTTCTTGCAGATGACATCTTAAAGAACGTCGAATATGATGCTTTGAGGATTGTTTTCAACAAGTTCCAATCAGTTGTCTCATTTGTGCCGACAGTAGCAACTGTTTTATCTCCAGAGGTAACTAGTTTTCTTTTGTATTATTATGGGTACAAATTAATTTTGTATGCAGCTCCTTAACCTTTTGGATGTTATGTTACGGTGCATGGATTTAGGTGATTGAGAAAGAGGCTGAATCTGGTGGGACACTTGGGGATCTGGACAACTATGAAATTGAAGGTGGCGAGACAAAAGGAGAAGTGCTTCAGAATCTAGCCGAGTTCCAGTTTTCTTGTGTAAGTCGTTTAAACTCTTCTTCCATTGTTGATCTTCTTGTTTTGAGTACCGAATCTATGATTTTGTGAAATACGCCAGTTAGAAGCTAAAAGCTGTCATTTCTAAAATTTTGTTTCTATACATCTGCTCTGCCTGCAGGTCCTATTCAATGCAATTTTGGAGAATGCATGCAGTGAGCAAGGAGCAAGGATGTCTGCCATGGATAGCTCCAGCAGAAATGCTGGAGACATGCTTGATCGTCTCACTCTTACATATAACAGGTCACCTCTCTCTCTCTCTCTCTCTCTCTCTCTCTCTCTCTCTCTCTCTCTCTCTCTGCCTCTCTGTCTTTCAGGTTGCGTTTGGAAAAGTTGACTATAAGCTAAAGCTTTTAAANAATAAATAGTATTAAGTGTAGCAATTCCTGATAAAACCGAACTTTAAAAAAGGGCTCACAAAGATTGCAAGTAGATTTCGCATTGAGAAAGTGATACAACACACACACAAAAACTTATGTTATCAATAGATTTACATCACATTTGTGGGGAAAGGAATTTTGAACATAAACTTGGGCCAATCAAATAAGGGTCTATCCCAAATTGACTGTAACTCGAATGAGTAAAACTATGGGACTCTTATTGTTTTTGCCTTCCCCCACAGTTATTTCCTTTGTTATCTTTTGGTGTCTGAAACTGATTTGATTTTTTCTTTTGTCTTTGTGATTCTGCTAATAGAACCCGTCAAGCTTCCATCACCACTGAACTGATTGAGATCATATCTGGAGCTTCAGCACTGACTGGTTAATTCCATCAAATATGGTTAGTCTGACAATGCCGAAAATGCATTAAAAAAAAAACCACAATGGGAACTTTGTTTGCCCTTCAGCCAATATGGTGATTCTCTACTTTTTGACAGTTTATTTGTTCAGCAACTGAGAAATAATATTCCTAATGCTGGCATTATTTATGGGGATACTGTGACCATCTGTTGATCTGTTTGTTATCAATTCAATCGTGAGATTCCTTGGGAATGGTTTAAGACTTTAAGGATCGTTTCATTTTTTAGTTTATAACAAATATGTCCTGGATATTTCCACCCACATTCTACATGTTTCACTTCTACCTACCTTATTATATTCTGCTTAGGTACCTGTGGTCCTGTTTGAAGATGATCCAATGACTGATTTTTTGTGCTGATTTTTTGTGTCAATGATCTTCTCATCATGCAGAACATCAGCCCTTGGATCATCTTCATATATCTGTGCCCACATTGATGTAAATGGGGTGTAAGAGTGAGTGTAGTGTTAAAGATGAAAAAAGTGGGTTGTTATCCTTTTAATGAGTTTCTTTTACAAGCTAAGAAAAGGAACAACCCAAGGTAATGAACTTAAAATGATGTATAACTTGGTGAGGAAGTCCTCTCTACAAAATGTCTTTGTGTCATATCCTTGTGAGTTGTGAGCCCATAGGCTAGTGCAAACAAGAATAATGAAGAAGTAAAGAAAAAATGAAGTAAACTGCATATTATGCGGGTAGATCTAAAATTACTAATTCAACTTCATCCTCTATTTACGAAATCCCTTTAACCATCTTCTACACCGTTGACTTGGGGAGAAATTTATGTCTTCCCACTTCTAATTAATACTTCACTTATTCTTAAACTTTGTTTATATCAGCTCATGGGGCTAATATGGAGATGCTCGAAGGGTTGCTTTTTTTTTTTTTTTTCTTGCGAGGATGATTTTCTTGAACCATCTTCAGTTCTTTACTATCATTTTAAATCTTTTAATCCTATCAAAAGTTTGTTGAAACTAATAGTAGAATTGATGGTTTAGAGAGTTTAAAACTTGAATCAACTTGATGGGATTATAAGTTTCAAATCAAAGAGATCTTACTCATAAAAAATCAATCATTTGATCATCTTCATGTGAACTTTTAGGAGAATTTATCACTTAACTGACTTGCAACTTTGAGGTTTGTACTCTACCATAAAAGACTGAATATTGATCGAATCAAATGGCTTACTGTATAAAATATCGAACTCCTTTTGGGTACGGTTAAGTAAAACCACTAGCAATAGAAATTAAAAAGGAAAAAAATAGTAGATTAAATCGCTAGAAGGAGGGCTTGAACCTCCGACCTTGTGGTTAACAGCCACACGCTCTAACCAACTGAGCTATTCCAGCGCTGATGCTAACTATTGAATATAAAACAATTAATCCTAATTCCCGTTAGTATTCAAATTTAAACAACGTACAACAAAGATCTGGGACTACAAAAAGCCCATCTCCTTTTTCCGCCCTATGAACTATGATTTGATTCGAACAGATGAACCCTTGTTTGATCTTTTTCTACTCACTTAACATCTCCATTTAGTAATCTTTCTTCTTTTTTTTCGATCTGTTAACCCATGTCCCAGGATCATCAAAACTAAAACTAGATCATGTCTCCAACACGTCTATTCAACCTTGAAGAACAAGATTTCTATATGCTAATAAAGAGAATAATCAAGTAAGCTCTGGTGCTCAGAGAATAAATTAGTTTTGGGGACCCGTATGCATGCAAAGGTTAACCATCCAAATTGTTTTTGATGTATGTCCTAACATGAAACACCATTTTTACTCCATATCAATGGTAGTCTAGGACCCTAGGTTTTAGTTGTTAGATAGAATCCAAAAACATTGAAAAACAGATCCCGGTTTTAGAAGACCAAAAGGTATGGGAGAATTTTTTTTTTTTTTTTTGGAGTAAGGGATAATTTTGAAAAGACTAACATAGGCACTTCTGATAGAAATTGAGGTGCATTTTGACAGAGATGTCTTCAACCTCTTTTTCTTTTCTTCTTTTCTTCTTTTCTTCTTTTTTTTGTGAGCCATTTTTCAATGGAGCAAGCTACAGCTGCAATAGACATAGTCCTAGCTCCACCTTGATACACTGTACCAAGGGGTGGAGCAAAAAGTTATCATCAAAACACCCTCCCTCAGCTAGCCACTGGAGTCTAAATGAACTGCCTTTTGCAGAAGAAAAAACTTTTAGGACCGACCATTGGCCCGATATGTTTTCCAAAGTGATTTTAAGCATCCATCGTTAATTAAGGCTGGGCCTTACAGCCATAGGGCCAATGGTCAGTCCAAGAAAAACCACATACTTTGTAGAAGATACATGGATGCAAAGAGGCTTATCATATATTTAATAACAGTTGAATGAAACAACATACCGAAAAGAATCATAGTGGCATTCATTCATCGGGCAACCATCACATTAAGTACGTAGGACATCCATGCTGATTAGAAATGAGCGCTCGTTAGTCGTTACCATCACAGCTCTATCTCGATCCTGTCTTTTTTCTGTACATGTTTTGTATTTCATAATATTTTTGCTCTTTTGTAGTAGTAGTATCATAAAACAACACGCAATCCCGAATTTGGTTACGTTAGACTTACACTCAAGAAGCTAACGGAGCTGAAGCAATTTTTATAAATGAAAATCGGAGAGAAACAGTTTCAAAGATCAACTGTATTCTGAGGCCTTTACAGGCCATAAAAAAACTAATTCAGAATCAACTTCAGAAGAAGCTTTAAAAGAGAACAGAAGACTTGTTACTTACCTTATACAGGCAAAGGAGTAGCTGCCTAAAGACTGCAGTAAATTAGGATACCTCCTTGTGGCAGTAGTGTACCTCAGCAGGAAATCTCAAACCAGGGTCATCAATGGGGAATCTCTCTACCCAGCGATTACGAGCATCTATATTTTAGCCAGCATTCTCGAATGGAACTTGAAGAAGCATCCTTCCTCGTTCCCGCCACTAGTACAAGGAACCATGGCAGCGCCAATTCCCATTCATATTTATAACAGACTCTCAACAACACAAACAGGTTCACACATACAGTAAATATACCTCAGACATGATGTTCTTTCCCATGCCTTTTGTGGTCCCTTTCTGCATGATTATGGTGGTAGCTTGGCACGTAATCATGCCGCTGCTTTCCGTCCAACTGATGTTTGTTTGGGCTGCTGCCCACCTTTCTCTTTCGAGTGTTGTTCGACTTTGGAGATTCAAACTGAGAGAATTCCCCTTCTTCCACATTTTCTACTTCGTTCCCTTGTGATGATTGACCATCTCCTATATCCTCGTGATGCTCCTTCCCATAGCTCGGGTGCTCAAGGTCTGGCCTATTTGAGGGTTTAGGCCAGCTCTGCCTCCTCTCCCGCTTGATTTTGTCATCCTCAACTGCCAACTCAACACCATCTTCTAACTCTCTCTCAATCAAATCATCCTCATCAGTTAAGTCCATCTTACGTGCAACATCACCACGAAATTTCCTACGTTTCTCCAGTGCTGCCTTCACCTTGTCCTTGTCAATCTTTTTAATAGCATCCTGTGGCGACTGGCCTAGAGAAGGACCTTCCTTGTTCAAATTTCTACCACTCTTGTATTGTGCTTCTTCATTCTTCCACTCCCCTGCTTCAATTGTTTCATTTTTCCCATTATTATTCCTTTCCTGATCTTCCACGTACCGCGATCTGTTTCTAGCCTCCCCTACATTTTCCCGTTCAGGAAGCCGATGATCTTTTGTTTCATCATCCACTTTTTGGTCTGAAACAACACTTCTCATATCTGTGCTTGCGTGGTCACTACTTGGATTTTGGCTATTTCTCCTAAGATCAGAGTCATTATCAACATACGACTGGTCAGATGCAGGCCGAGTCGTTGAAGGCATTGAGGCTCCAGACTTCATGGTAGATCCCCCACTGGCTTGTACATGACCATTTGCTGAAACTGATTCCTCGTTGACAGTGGGAGTTTTTGTCGGGGCTCGATGACTAGCCCCACCATCAGCACTTCCTTCAACTTCGCTCCCATGGGAAGGTGGCATTCGGTTTTGCTCATATAGTTCCAACATTTGATTGCTAACCTCTGACAACAAAAAAAACAAAAACAAATTATATGAGAGAGTGAGAGACCATTGTAAGTTATGAGAAAATCTAACCTACCCCACTAGCAGACACACGGAAGCCACAATGCCCACCATTTGATGTGTTTAACCAAGACATTCTAGAACACAAATTGACCTCACCAGATGATTGTAACCATTATATGGACTATTTGCTCCAAAAGAACAATAAAAGAAATGGATGGTTACGATCATCAGAACAAATCAATTTTCGGAAAATATATATCTTACGGTTAGAACACTTCAAATGGTCTATTCCAGCATCCATGGAACAAAGTATGCTACTAATAGGCTCTACTTTTTGGTCCACCCTTTTGTAATGCACTTGAGGAAAAAATAGGACACGAACCCTCCAATTGGCGTGGGGTGACATCAAATTCTTGCCACCAAACTTTCTCGCCATCCGATGGTAGCTTTACTTTGAGAAACTTGGCTGCAAGAAAGATAGCACCAGCTGCAATGTGGTGGGGCTTAAACTGAAGGCAGAGTGATGTTCGAAGCCTGCATTCCACTTTCCAGTATGTGAAGAACAGAAAGAGAAAGAAAGCATTTCTTCATTCTCAGGAACATGAGAAAAAAATTAAGTGGCTCTACCGTACCCATCATTCACAAAATTCCACGCAACTTGGGCAAGGGCATTCTGGGCAACTTTGAATTTCTTTATTGCTTCTACGAGGGGTTTATATGGGTGGTGCACATTGAAGTCAAAACCAAGAGTTGCAAGTACAACCCTCTCTCCAAGTAAAATAAGCTCTTTCTGTTGCTCATACACTTCCTGCATATCAGATTCCAGAAATGAATAAACTGAAAAGCTTTGATACTTACAAATCTGAAGAAAGTGGCAACTGAGTACACAAAGAAACTCAAGGTACCAAGCAGAGAGCCTACCAACGGCATAGCAACTCATAATGATGCACGTAATTTCTGTTCAGGAGAGTGGATAAGGGGAATCTTTGGATTTATGCCCTTTATCAAGACAATAGATGATCCTAAGTCCTAACTAACCCATGTTAGGGTAAAATGCTATTAGCAAGGAAAAAAAAAATCACTTTTTTTTGCAAAAAAATAAATTGGGTGATGAGAATCATCAATCAGTTTGGCAGTCCAGGATATTTTCTAGGGAAGGGCAAGCAAATGGTTGACTCCCCTTCCCCTTGATGTGTATAACTATGCCATTACTGAACCATCCTCAGGGTCTTATTGTCAGGGTACCTTCAATTTCTTATTGCTGGGGTGCTACCAGCATTTAATATCTATAAATGAAGGTTAAAAATTGTACACTTTTGATAAAGGAAGAAACAACCTCGAGTAGACACGTGCCAGAATGAGGAGGTAGATAAATAAAGTGGTAGAAAGCACCGCAAATGGTACCTTCTGCTTGATTCTCTGAACCGCAGCAGGATCCTTTTTATGAATGATCTCATAGGAAACAAGGATCACATCCTTCAGCGGCCGAGGAGTTTCTTCAACCTTCCCTGCCAAGAACATGCACACCGTTGCAATGGTCTGCGAAAGCATGTTGACTGAAGTTAGGCATTGTAATTGATCAAAACAGACCAGCCACCACAGCACAAATGAAGTCTTTCCATTTTTGTTTTAAAAATTTGTAACTTTATATAAGCAGCAGCTGTAATCATTTCAGCAGCCAGAAGAAAAGATTGCCATATCTTGATTTCTTTTCCATAATATATTGAATAGCAATAAATAGTATTAAGTGTAGCAATTCCTGATAAAACCGAACTTTAAAAAAGGGCTCACAAAGATTGCAAGTAGATTTCGCATTGAGAAAGTGATCACCAGATAAGAAAAATATCTTACAAAATAAATAAATAAATAAATAAATAAGAAGAAAACAAGAATATCAAAGTACCAATTTCTTAAAATCTACGTTTAATTATACTTCACGATTGAAATAGAGAATCAATCTTTCTACGTTGAATTAAAGAGCAGCTCCGCTACATGCAGCTTTTTTTTGGTGGACACAACTCTCTACACTACCAACTAAGCAAAGAACTTTCTCATTCTCTCCCTGCTACCTAAAAAATGGGGAAAATTTATATATTTTCTAAATATACAGCTGTACATGTTTCACACTTTACAACTGTCATTTTTGCTACCAAGGCCCCTCATGTTCCATGATAAAACATTATGCTTCATGGGCACTTCTTCACCCAATATTTTCCCCTTCAGTCACACTCATCCTTTGCTTGTTTCACTTCATTCAGGATTCAATCCAATCTTCTAACCTTTTAATTTCTCTTACTTCTTTTCTTGCCCATACAAGAATAATGTTGGAAAAAGGTCTAGTGACAGAAGTAGCACTGATAGTCTCTTTACCTTAAGCTTGAATCAGTCCTCCTACCAAGGTTCAAATTCATGTTTCAGACCTTTCAACTAATTGAAAAAGACAGACATTCTGACCGAAACATTTTGATACATTTCGCAACAATATAGAAACAGTGCTTACATATGGCAAATCAAACCAAAATAGTTTCACTTCTTATGAGTTTCGTCTAATAAACCTCACCAGACTCGAGCAAGAAATCAAAGCATCAGGGTGTTTTCAAGGCTTGATAGTTATCAGGCTTTAAGTAATTTAACTCGAAAATGCCATTCCTCGGGTAAAAGCAATAGCATCAGTCACTTTCATGCTTATCCAAGTAACTATTACTCCTATGCTTGAACTCTCTTCATAGCCATTACAAATTCACCCCTGCATGACAGACTATCCAACACCCAACAAGGAGGATTACGGTTCATCACAGACACAATGACTTAAACTTGTGACTTTGACCACATAACACAAGACAAAAACTCCTCCAAGCACCATTATAGCACTTCAGCCAGAGTGGTCAACCCACTCGATTCACCATTTGAAACTCAATCAGCCTTCAACAGCTTGCCGCTTACGATCTTACCATTAAATAGAACTTATTTAAGGACTACAATTCCCTTTTATGGCATATTGATTCAATTTCCAAAACAAAACACTCCAGATATCTTATGTATTAAAGTGAGAGACTTGGAACCTCTAGAGTCCTAGATCGACCACACTTATAGAATGCTCAAACTTTGAGATTGATAATGTAACTTGGACATGCATCGGATATTTTGAACTGATTTGAAATTTTTAGAGCTTTTTTAAAGAGTTATTTTTGTAGAAGCTGTTCAGGAACAATAACATCAAAAAATGATTAACCTTGGTGTAAAATGACATGTTTAAGTAATATGAAGAGATCATTGTTGCAACACAAATTAAGTGGGTTGACTGGGAATATTTTGATCATGTAAACCTCACAAGGACCTATTATTCTACATTAGCATGTACACTTAACGCTGAAAACAGACATAACATCCATGACCAGATTTAGCTTTCTTAGAAGTTTAGAACATTAAACCAACCAGATTAAATTCAACATAAAGATCACCTCATAGCATGCTGATAAAATTTTGAGATCAATTCATTTCAGCATTGATTAGGGGAACCCAAAAAAAAAACCACTCACCCTCCTATCATTCTTCACGTGAGATTGGCGAAGGAAAAAGCGATGACAGAATATTATTGCTGTAGCTATGGTTACCTGGGGTCTGCATAACCAAAATATTTCCAGTCACACCTGTGATGAAGTAATAAGCAGAAATCCAAATAGACATGTTTTAGGCAAAAAAATAGATTAACATATTGAGGAAAAGTGGAAAACATATCTTTATTCCTTCACATGCAATGGAAGAGAAATGTTATTTTTTTTCTGAATCATTATACCAATAAAAAATGGCAAAATACAAATATACACGTCTTCCAACATAAATTTAAAAAAACATGATATGAATATCATAAAAGCATAACCAAAGTTATGCAGAATATTAAAACTGAAAACAAAAGAATGGTCTTACACAAACAGATATTAGTAGAGAAAAACCTCTCATTGTAGTGTATAATAATAATAATAATAACAATAATAATAATAATTCACATTTAATTGCAAAACTGAAAGAAGAAGAAAAAGGCACAAGAACTTTGCAATAAGTAAAATACCATGTCTTGGAAACTTACACTTTGAGTCTCATTCCTAAATCCTGTAGAAATGTACAGTATGACTTGCGTAGATATGTCTCTTTCTTCAAGTCAATTCCATCAGTCCTAGATGGGGAATTTTCTTCGATTTCTTTCCTGGATAGATACCAACGGCCACCACCTTCCTCTGGTTTGTCCTGAGAAAAGTTGTATGGCCCACTTTCCACCATTCCATGATGCGAAGGATCCCCAGGTAAAAACCCAGCCATATGTTTCTGTTTTGCAAAACTAGAACATAATAAAAGTATGTCGAGTGTTGCTCGAAACAGGTCTTTACAGTTGACAGAAGTATGAATACAAGATTATCAAATAACTTCCTGTAACATGGACGAGGAGTGAAGTTAGTAATATTGGATCATAAGGATATCACATCCCCTGACAACATCAATTATGCTAACATGCCTTAAAGTAGAAAAATTGCAACTGCATCTATTGACTATATGCAGAACTGTGAAATTAAATATCACATTAAATAATCGATTTGCATTAAAATAGTTGATTACAAAGGTTCATGACAGGGTGTTGATAACGTGGGAAAGCATTACCTAAAAAACCAACCAATACCTATGCCTTCTTATGGGAATTATCTACCTGCAAGCACCAAATCATGATATTCTTTTATATATATTTGTGATACGCACCACACTGTGCCTTATAGAAAATCTATTAACTCTTACTATACACAAATTAAGGACCAGCCAAGGAATCAAGAAAGAACCTCCTAAATTAGATAAGTTCCCAATGGATACGCAAGCAACATAAGTACAATTTTGCGAACACATGATCCAAGCTAAGGGTATGGAAGTACCAATCCAAACTCCAAGCTGAGAAAACACCTAATTTGAATTCCTAGGACCTTCTTTCCTTTGCACAACATCTTACATTGTTACTATCTAGGACTTCTTTTTCCCCCTTCACAGGTTCTCCTGGCCAGATAATTATTCCACAATTTCCCAAAGGCTCCAAGCTTTCAAGAATGACCAAGAAATGAGACTCAAGTCATTCAAAAACTCATAATGTGTTAAGACTAAAAAAACCACATCAACCAGCTCCTCTCATGCGCTCAGAATATCATAAATGACTCCACCCTCAGTAACACACCCCGCAGACAAAATTCATATCGACATTAACAAACTGAATGAATGAGTCTGGCTAGAAATCAAGCCCCTGTGAAAATCTGGCTCCAGGCATGGATCCCCCCTATGCATTTTATTCCCTTTGAAATTAGAGACAAGTGGGAACCATCTCTCTTAACATATACACAAAGTCAAACCAAGCATTGTTTAATAATTACCTATAGAATGATGTTCACTTCATTAGAAGCTGTAGAACAGCCAAGGGAATTACCATAAGGGATTCGATTTACACTCCCCCGACAAAATTCTTGTTTCTTCACAAATTTACCAACTCCTATTCATATAATACTAAGACATCAAAAACTTCGTCAAAAAAGAAAAAAAAAAAAAACTAAGACAGCAGGTATCATTGTGGAACTAAAGCTGCAAAACAATGTATAAGAGATTGGGAGAGCACGATAACCAGGTTTTGTTGCTTTTTAAAACAATAGTTCACAGTTCATAGGGTATCAAGCCAACAGATTTCTTTTCAACAGCTTTTAGAGTACGAATGATGGGACGAAGTAGCCCTGTATCCAATCACTTCCCTTACAACTAGGTTCCAAAAAGAAGAGGGAATAAGAGAAAAAAGCTTCATTTTATCTCAGTTTACTAAATGTGCTATTTTTCTGTAATACTAATTCATGTTCCAAACCGCCCTTTGGACGCTTCCATAGCTCTAGGTGCCCTCAATAAAAGAAAAAATCCGAACTTCCCATGATAAAGATGTAAAATGCTACAAAAAAATGGTATGGCTGTTGTCAAAACCTAATCATGCATTCATAACTCAACCCTTTACAGTAAACCCCTCGTAGAACAACCAAATAAGCCGATTTTATTATCTTCTTCGCCGCTCACGCAAATTCAACTTTGATTTCCAAGTAAAATACCCGCTTAAAACAAAACCCTAGTTTTAAAGAAGATCTGAACATGAAGAGAAAGCGTTTCTACCATAGACGAAATAAACAGAAGATTACTGACCTGTGAATAAGTATCAGATCGCCGCAAGACTAGTCTTTTCCCGGAGAAAGCTCAGAAACAATAGAACCCTCAATGACGAACCGAAAATCGAACTCGAAAAAAGCAACGAAACCCTAGATAGACAATCTTTTAAAGTGCTTGCATCAAAAGCTCGACCGAACCCGTAAACAGATCTCGCGCAACTTAAACCCACCAACAAATAAGTCGTATATTCAGGGTTCGAAACCCTAATTGCAAGCCGCAATTAAAACCTGCAAGTCTGCTTGAGAAATTTCTTCGTCGAGAGAGAGAAATACCCTAAAACGTATCCAAACTACATTTAAAGCGTCAGAGTTCAGAGAGGGATCAAAATGATATAATATCTCAGGTGGTAACTTAATATGGTGAATGGGTAAATTTCTTTCAAGGGTGACGATGGCGAATTTTGTGACATGTCCCCTAACTTTTCCAAGAATTAGATTAAGCCCTAGACCGTGGTCAAACTTCATTGACCAACTGAAAATGTAATAAGTTCAGGTTGTGTCAGTAATTTGAATGAAAATTTACTTTAACCTTAACTTATTCTTACACCATGTCTACACTGATTTGCAAAGACTATAGAGATAATATAAAGGATGATTTTAATTTGGAAATGATACTCTGATTCATAAAAATAAATTTTGAGCCATGTTAACCATCCATTTTAGTGTTAAGTTTTAGTTCATGGTGTGTCCGGATCTCGCATTTGCATTTAAATCAAAATGCATACATTAATAATTAATAATAATAAAGGACGGTACTATGTAAATACCTGATCAGATGTTTAAATTTTAAACATTGGCTTGTGTGGCTCACATGGATGCACTTCAAGAGCTAAAATAATTTTTTGAAGTTGTTATCCTCACCATCTACAACATCCTCACAAAAAATCGGCGCATTCTAAAATTTCTATCCTGATAAAAAATTGACCTACGTAAAATAAGTGACTTGTTGATGTCAAAAGAAAATAAAAATGACTTCAACAAGTCACTTATTTATTCTTCTTCTTTTTTTCTTCTTTCAAATTTTGATGGAGTTAGAAGATTTATAGTGACAATTATTATGTACATTGCACGTATTTTCTTACCTAGACTTGTTCCTTATGCTAACACCAAACTAGCCCCACACATTAGATTGGTTTTATTGTAAGATTCTTTAGATACATGTACTTTTTGTATTTTTCCAAATAAAAGCTCATCTTCCACCCCCACGTTTTATTTATTAACACAACATTTATTATCACATCTTGTTTTTACTATATATATATATATATATGGGACCCACATAAAAATAATTAAATGAATAATTTGATTCTACATGCCTTGAAATCATCCTAAACTTAATAGCCTTATACCATCTCTGTGCACCTAATAAACAAATGTAAGCTGACTCCAAGAAAAAAAAAATTTAAGAACGAAGTGGTGAAATATGTAAGAATATGATTTAAATAACACAATATTGGGCTGAAAGCCCTCCTTTTATACCAGTTTCAAGTAGAGGACAAGCAATTTTTGTTTTATAAGTCTAATCCCTACTTTTTAACGTTTTATCGGGAAAGGAGTTAATTCCTTCTTTTATTTTAAAACTCTAAAATTTTGGTACCTAAACTACCCTTCTCTTTGCTAACCACGTATATTTCTAACTGTTTTTGCTTGTATTGACCGATGACGTGGCAGAGAGAGAAAATAAGTTTTTTTAAAATTAAAAATGCTATAACTTTTAATCTACAAATTAGATATTTGCCAAATTTATATTTTTGGAAAGCATTTTTCAAGATCTTTAAAATGAGACCAGACAACAATACTAAATTCAAAAAAAAAAAAATTTTCGTAATTAGACTATGAAAACCCATAACTGCTTGTATAATAAAAACGGTTATGCAAACTATAGATTGCATAGTAAAAAACGATGCAAATTATAATTTGCATCAGCTATTTTAAGTAGTTTTGAGCATATGCACTTCTCTAAGTCTCTATGCAACCAGATTGAATAAGAAAAAAGCTAAAAAATTACATTTTAGACAATGCAAACTATAGATTGCATAGTAAAAAACGATGCAAATTGTAATTTGCATCAGCTATTTTAAACACTTTTGAGCATCTACACTTCTTTAAGTCTCTATGCAACTAGATTGAATAAGAAAAAAGTTAAAAAAATTACATTTTAAACAATGCAAACTATAATTTGCATAGTAAAAAACGATGCAAATTGTAATTTGCATCAGCTATTTTAAATACTTTTGAGCATCTACACTTCTCTAAGTCTCTATGCAACTAGATTGAATAAGAAAAAAGTTAAAAAACTTACATTTTAAACAATGCAAACTATAATTTGCATAGTAAAAAACGATGCAAATTGTAATTTGCATCAGCTATTTTAAGTAGTTTTGAGCATATGCACTTCTCTAAGTCTCTATGCAACTAGATTGAATAAGAAAAAAGCTAAAAAGTTACATTTTAAACAATGCAAACTATAATTTGCATAGTAAAAAACGAATTTGCATCAGCTATTTTAAATACTTTTGTTTAAAATTATATTTTAAACAATGCAAACTATAATTTGCATTGTTTTTAAGCTTGGTAAATAGGTTTTTTCTGGATTTTTTTTTTTTTAATTTGGTATTCATGTGTGATCTTGTTTTAAAGATCTTGAAAAATGCTTTCCAACGATATAAATTTTGTTCAAATCCGATTTATATTTTGAAAGTTATGGTCATTTTTATGTTAAAATTCATTAATTGGGATTTGCTAACGTGCACCGTCATTATTCAACAGATGGGTTTTTCGTCTTTTTACATCGCGCTAACGTGTGCCGAGGACTGTCCTTACATGAAAAAAAAGCATGTCCTCTACTTCAATTTTTTTCTCATGCAAGGGCATCCTACTCATTTTCCGTTTAAATAATGTGGGCCTTTTGAGAAGCACCCAAAGATGCAATTGTTTTTATTTTTATTTTATTTTTTATAGAATGGACTATTACCTAAATTACAATGGTAATGTGAAGATACACCGTTGAGTTGGCCACTAGCAATCGACGTATGAGAAATGCAGGGACACTGCCAAGATTATACAAATGAGTCACCATCACGAACGAAGAGAAACCACTAACATCTACACACATACAAAGGTCACGACCATAGACGAAGAAACGTTGTAACCACAAATGAATAAAGGGCTCCATTCTCCAGTATATTACATGGGTCAAACTTAATGACAATCCACATCCAATAAAATTTGAACCCCATACCTAAAAGTCCTCAAGATTATTACTCACACCATGAAAGTCAACACCGTAGACCAAAGGGTTATGGGACTAGGGATTTTGCTATTTGAACACCAAGATCTGGTGTTACAATTGTAACACTGGACTGTGGGGGCCTACATGGTTACATTTTAAGAGCTGAAATTTTGTGAGGTTGTTTTCCTCACCTTGTAGACCATCCTCACAAAAAATCATCCCCTTCTAAAACTTTTAACCCCATCAAAAGTTGATCGGAAGTTGATTGAAAACTAACAGTGAGTGATCGGAAGTTGATTGAAAGTCAACGGTGAGGAAAATAGTTAAACTTTTGATGAGGTTAGAAGTTTTAGAATTGACTGATTTTTTAGAGAATGATGAGCACGATAAGGAGAACAACATCACAAAAATTCAGCTCTTGAAGTGTAACCATGTGGGCGCATAGTCCGGTGTTACAATTGTAACACTAGATCTTGGTGTTCAAATAACATGGTCGTGGGACCAAATTTGCAGTGGACCAATGGTCACCAGGTGTGAAAATTTACAATAAAGTTTTTTAGACGACCTTTTTATAAAACCGGTGCTAGATGCTTATGTGGCAGGGTGAGACCTACCACTTTTTTCATCCCAATAGTGTTATGAGGGGTTATTTGGCAGTGAGACCCACTATGCGACATAAGGGTCGGGCATTTGTTTTGTAAATCCGTCGGTCCAAAAAGCAGCGCTCCGAAATTTAAGACCAAAAGTTGTTTCCTTTTTATATTTTGGTCCAAAAGCTGACTTCGATCGAGTGAGGACTCGAGGAGTGACCTTTTTATCCACTTATTCCCGGGGAAGATTCTAAATAAAATTCTGTTTCTTCCATTGTCTCCGAACTGGGCATAAATAATGTTCGATCTCTCTTTCCTCTCTATTGCCTTTTGTTTTTTCTTTCTGTTTTTTCGTTGACACCCAAAAAATTTGAAGTTTACATAGCAAATGAACTCTAAAGAGTAAAGACAGAAAAGCTTTCCACTTGAAGGTTTGGTGTAGGAAACCAGGAACCAGGATCAGGGTTACGATTTATTTGTTTTAATCACGTTTGGCACTGAAGAATCATTGTTGTTGGACCCCCCTTTTGAAACCAGTATTTTCTCTTACAGTAAGTTTTTTCATTTTCAATTTTTTTTTTCCCTTGGGTTCTTATTTGTTTATTTACATCATTGTTGAATGCTCAATTTTTTTTATATTCTGATAAAAAAAATGCTCAAATTTTTTATTTTCATTTTTTGAATCCCATTTTGTTATAGTTTATATGGATGCTAGTTACTGTTATTTGTTAGTTACTTGGGAGCTTTTTTCTGGGTTTGTTTCTGTTGGAAGTAGTTGATTTATACTTTCAAGCATGTTAGAATTTGGTTTGTAAGTTAAAGACTTTAAAGTGGTAATTTCATGGTCTCATGGATCTACTGCTTTTTACATCTATATAGCTTTTTAATGGGAAGAGAGAGAATCCTATCATGAAGGGTTTTTGAGCTTTTTGGGTTTGATTATTTGGTGGAGAAGAAACTACTGAGGACACCTTGTGATTAGTTTTTGTTGATTTTAAGTTCATTCTACTGTCTTTGTAGTTTTTATTTTTATTTACTGTTATAGTTCTGTTTCAGGGGTTTTTTTGAAGGATCATTTCCTTTTATTTTGTCTGGTTGATTGCAGATTTTAATTATGCTGAGGTTTCATGGGTTCATTCTGTTGTTAATTGTGCTGGGTCTTATAAGCCTTGGAGGAGCAAAGAGGCCACAAGGTGATCAGCCTCTTTCAAATATTGCTATTCATAATGTGGAATTTGCTCATCACAAGTTAGCTTATGTTAAAGCTTCTCCTTCTCTTCTTGGATCTCAGGTAACCATTGGATTTCCCTGTATGCTATTTCTTTCTCTTTCTCCTAAATGCTGATTTCATTACCATGATGGGTCCAAAATTTGTGAAAGACTCTTTAAGATGGGTATAGAACACGTGCTATCAAGGTTGCAACACAGAGCAACATCCAATTCATCAGTCATTATGTCATTTACAACGGAAACTTCCACGAAAACCAAGAAAAAAAGGATTTATTTCTGGACTGATGCATATTTTTGTGATTGTTGCAGGGGCAAAATACTGAATGGGTGAAAGTTAAGTTTAGTTCTCCAAACCCTTCAGATGATGATTGGATTGGAGTCTTTTCTCCAGCCAATTTCAGGTAATCTGGTACCCATTTCCTATCCCAGACTTATTCCTTTTCTAAGAAAGAAAAAACTTTGTGAAGACTGAAAACAATGGAAAATTTCAAAGGCTTTGTAGTTGAGATTTGTTATCTTTATTTGCTTACTTTGTTGTTCTGATAGAAAATTATTCTTGGTACGAAATTTTCAGTGCTTCCACTTGTTCCTCTGAAAATAGTAGAGTTACTCCTCCACTACTTTGCACAGCACCTATTAAGGTTCGTGGCTTAGACTTTTTTTGTTAGTGTTTCTTGCCTTATAAGCTGCTCCTAAATAAAACCATGTATTGGATACTTCTCCTTGAAGTGGAAGAGGAAATGTAAATGGTTGATATATTATATTCTTTTTTGCAGTACCAATTTACTAATTACTCCAATCCAGAATACAAGGAAAAGGGGCATGGATCATTGAAACTTCAACTGATCAACCAGAGAGAAGACTTCTCTTTTGCACTATTTTCAGGTGGCCTCACAAATGTAAGTCCATTGCTAACATAAAATAGTTCCCCTAATCTAAAGTTGTTGTGGTTTACAGGGTGGTTATGGGGAGGGGATTGGGTGGTAAATGTCAATTTATATTCTATTACATTTTTTTTTGTGCTTTTATGTTTTTGAAATATTTTCTATCAACTCCTTGGAAGATGTTTTTGGATCCCTCTCAAGGTTATAAAGGTTTCTTGGAACGTTTCTAAGATTTCCCGAATTTTTTTGCAGTAAAAGTAGTCCACGGCTTAGCACTGGTGAAACAAATCATCCACAGTCTCATCACTACCATTGCACATGATGCATCTGTTAGGAAAAGATAAACTCTTATTCCAAACGATTGACTGTGAAATTTTTATTGAGGATTGATCCTCGGCCATAATTTTGTCTGCTTTATTTTTTCTAGGATGACCCTCCTCCACAGCCTGATTCTTTGTTTTTAAAATTTGCCAATTTTAACAAACAACATGAAAAACAACCATTTTTTTGTGTAACTGTTACCTACTGGCACATTGATGTGAGGCATGTATATGGGTAGCGATCATTTTCAAGCATTCTTTTGTATCTTTCTCATCTATATATTCGCACTTTGTTGTTCTTGTCAATGATTTTTCAATTACAATATTGGGTGAGAATAATGTTTCTTTGTTGTTTCCAGTTGGCTTGATACTAATTGATTTCCGATTTGTTCTTGAAATAACAGCCGAAGTTAATTGCAGTCTCAAATACAGTTGCTTTTGCGAATCCAAAGGCACCTGTTTACCCACGTTTGGCCCAAGGGAAATCATGGAATGAAGTAAGCTTAGTTCACTTTTATAGTAAATGTAGTTCTGAATCAATTTTATGCAGAGAAGCATCTGACATACATAAGAATGTTATCCAAAATCTGGTGTCCTAAGGAATTTTGCATAGATTCTCGGTTGTGCTTTGGTCAAAGCGACCAGGTTCTAGAATTTTTCTGTAGAAACTTTTCTTCAGGTTGGAGAGACATCTCTTTAACTGTTTTTTAGTATTCAAAACTTCAAATACATGTTTTCTTGGGACCTTTTTTTTTGTAATGTCTTAGAATGTAAAAGTAATTGAAATTTCTTTTACGTTCTTCTGCTTAGGTCAGTGATTACTAAAGGATGATGGTTTACAATATTATATTCCTTATCTGGTATTCAGATGACTGTAACTTGGACTAGTGGATACGGAATCTCTGAAGCAGAACCATTTGTTGAATGGGGTCGGCCAGGAGAAGATAGGATGCGGGCTCCAGCTGGAACGTTGACTTTCAGTCGGAAAAGCATGTGCGGTGTGTACTTCTTTTTTTTTCCCCTTCTTTATCTATTTGAATTTCTTTGATAGAAACTATGCACAAAATGACTGGAAATGTAGGGACATGGATGAACACGAACTATGTTGATTCAACTATTTTGTAAGTAATATCAAAACAATTACTATAATGATTATAATAAGCTGAAAATTCATGGTTTACTTATCATATTATTCATCTATGTCGATCCATTTTGTTGTTATATTTGATACTACTGAGGACACTTGTTTTATAAAAACTTTTTTTTTTTTTTTGAGGATCTTTCGTTCTAATTACATTGATTGTAAGCTCTGTAACTTGGACATGTGCATCTTCTATATCCTTACATGGTTACATGTTTTCAAACTTCACTTCACTTTTCTGCTCTGGCAAGAGATCAAGAAAAGAAAATGTAATGATTAGATGCAAGAGTACCTGAAGACGGAGAGTGAAGATAAGTAAAATTTTGTGAAATCAGGAAATTCTATAAATGATACATTTCCGTGTTGATATGTATACCATATTAATATAGGTAATGAACTTCTGTCTTTGACTCTTTGTAAGGTTACTGCAGTGATAGCTTCCTTTAGGTAACGTTTATCAGTTAAAAAGTTTTAATTTCTTTTTTTATTACCCCAATCCGTGTAGCTTGTTCAGCATTGTATTTTATCTGTCTACTTGAGGTTTCAAATGCACTCTAGTGGCCAAGCCTCTTGACTCTCCCGATTGCATCTCGGATGCATTTTTCTGGACGCAAAATGTCAATCTTAGTATTTTGAAGAAAAAACTTTACAATAATTAAAACATCCCAAGATAAATTCAAGTATGGTATAATAATGTCAGAAGGATCACTGTATAAAATTACGCATCATAATTTTGATAAATCTTATTTTCATTATGCTTCACTTAACAATTTGTTCTTTCTAGAGCTATATACTCTAATATCAATTGCCAACTTCAGTGAGACTTCTAAGCTCAAACCTTTAAATAAAGATACAACATTTCCTCCAATCTCCATATGCAGGTGCACCAGCAAGAACTGTTGGATGGCGTGATCCTGGATTCATCCACACAAGTTTTCTGAAGGATTTGTGGCCCAATTCAATGTATGCAGGATTACCTGTTTTTTGATAACTTTTTTGCTTAGTTCATTGTAAGCCTCTTCTATAAATATTGAACTAGATGAATGATAAATCTGAAAATCAACTTGGTGTCTTGGACTTTCGGCCATACATAGAAACTGAAAAGATGTTGTAAAACCAATTCCAAAAGTAAAACCCTGTTGTAGATCGTCAGATCTGAAAATCTTACTTTTTTCTTTTGGTAATCATTAATGTTATTTAATAGAAGAAGAATTACAAAAGCCGAAATTTAGAGGGAGCAAAGATGGGAAAAAAAGAAGCCAAGCAAGATAAAAAGATAGTTGACAATAGAAATATATAGATTTCAATCCAAATAATGAAGCCTATTGTAGGTCATCAGATATGAAGCATTCGAGTTTTTATTAGTAATTTAATAGCAACTTGCAAGAAAGAGAGGAAGTATAAGATTTGTCTCATAGTTCTATTAGGTTCTCAGTTATTGTTGATTTGTATCCCATTAAAAGTCTGTGCAAGTACTTAAAGAATTGTATCCTAGTAGAACTTTGAGACAAATCATCTTTAGTGAGTCACCTGCAATTCTTTTTTCGTTTCCATAATTGCATCCAGTTCATAAAGTAAACCTAGTCTGAATCAGGGTCACCTCAGTAAATGCATTCCTGGAATAATATCAGCGAGTCAAACAATACAGAGATTATGCATCATTAGCAGTTTCCAGAAGCAAAAGGCTAAGAAGGGCAGTGGGAGCCACATCCAAACTGGGATTAACTCCTTAATAGAAATGACCTTTTGTTAAGATTAGCTCTCTTTAGTAGATTAAAGTAGAATTTTATCTCTCTTTCCACCTCCACCAGATTCAAAGGACGCCCTACATTTTCATTATTAGATTATTAGATTAAGTGATTAACATTGACCAGAGAATTTCTAATTTTCAGGATTATTTGCATCATAAATGCATAATTTTAGGTATGGATGATGCAGGTATTCATACAAGCTGGGACATAGGTTGTCCAATGGTACTTATGTTTGGAGTCAGGAATATCAGTTCAGGGCATCTCCTTTTCCTGGTCAGGACTCAGTACAACGCGTGGTGATTTTTGGTGATATGGGAAAGGTTTGAGCTCCCTTGGCAAACTTTACCGTACCCATTAAAGTGTAAATCTGTTTAGCACTACAGAGTGATCATGTTTCAAAAGAACTGGTTGATATCATATTTAACTACCAATACTTTCATGAGCAAGGTTCCACTTACATCGTTATTCTACCATCACCATAACAGTGGCCTGTGGAACCCACATGCAAATGAACCAAGGGTTGATATTTGGTGAGGATGTTCTTCTCACCATGTAGACCATCCTCGCCAAAAATAGTCCATTCTAAAACTTGTAAACCCCATCATCCATTGATGGAATTTAACGGTAAAATGAAATGATTCAATCACCGTTGTTTTTCAATAACTTGATGACAGGGTTACAAGTTTTAGAATGGGCTGACTCTCGGTGAGGATGATCTAAATGGTGAGGAGAACATCCTCACAAAAAAAAAGTCAACCCTTGGTTCATCTTCACGTGGGTCCCACAGGCCATTGTAACCATGATGGTGGAATTACGATGTAAGCAGATCATCTGCTCTACTTACATATGGCTACTCCTACCTTAATGTTATTGTTATAATGAGAATTTATATTTTCATGTTTTTTGTTTGCTAGATATGCCACATTTGAAGAGTAACATTTTAAGGGAATATATACCAAAGTTAATCATTCATTGACTTGGAATCAGTTAGTGAATTGTCGATGATGACTCCAAGTTAAATCGGTTGACTAGGGCAAGTCATCACCAATTCGTAGCGGGTCAAAATTGACTACTTGCCAATTTCATTATTATTTTTATTCAAATATAGAACATAAAGATTATAATTTTCTTTATGTATGTGTTTGTGTGGTTAGATTTATAATTTCCTTTATGATTTATATTTGAAAAAAATTATGAAGTTGGCTAGTAGACAAATTTGAATCGGTGGGACTCAGCCTAGTCAACCACACGCCACACACAGACGAACATGCACATGATCAGTCGCTTCATTAAAGAATTGGCCTCCTGTCTCATGAGTAAAAACTGATGGGCTCCTCCGACTTTGGTTTGAATTGGCCAATTCAGCTCACCATGCTTAAGTTAGAGTGAATAACAAAATAGGTGTTAGCTGGCTCAAATAGATAGGATGAGGGAATATCATTACTGATGCCGTACATGTGGAATTATTTTTTGCATGATATAATTTTACTTAATTGTTTTATTTTTATTTTTTTTAAAAATTCCGTTTTACAGCCGGGTTTGCTAATTAGATGGTATACACCAACTTATAGCAGCTACATGCTCCAGATCATATTCACATCCTTGATTCATGGAGTTCTTATAGTATCTATATTTGTTCAGGCTGAGGCAGATGGATCGAATGAATATAACATGTACCAGCCTGGCTCCCTTAATACCACCAACCAACTTGTCCAGGACTTGAAGAATATTGACATAGTCTTTCATATTGGAGATTTATGCTATGCAAATGGTTACCTCTCACAGTGGGATCAGTTTACCTCACAGGTTGAGCCTATTACCTCGACTGTGCCTTACATGATTGCAAGGTTTGTCTTCCTTTAATTCTTTTCATTTTTTTTGTACAACTTATGAGAGTGTTTCTTTGTCATATTCTTGAGCATATTTAATGGAAGTAATGATTTTTCTTTGCAGTGGAAACCATGAAAGAGATTGGCCTGGAACAGGATCCTTCTATGGGAATATGGATTCAGGTGGAGAATGTGGTGTGCCGACTGAAACCATGTTCTATGTTCCTGCTGAGAGCAGGGCTAAGTTCTGGTAGGAATATCCAGAGACAACTTCTTAAATTTGATTTATGGATGTCTGGCATGATGTGCATTTTTTACCTCATCCAGAACTTGTCTGTCCTGTACATGGGAAACTGTGCAATTGGCTTATGTGTAAAATTGCAAATTTCTTGAATGTACCACCTTCGAATCCTAACCATCCAATTAGGAGTGTCATGGTTAGTTGGTTACCCATTTTCCCAGGAACCAAACCGAACTGGAACTGGTATTATCGGTTCTGGCTCCACATATTTTAGTACTGTAATAGGAATGTCAGTATTATTTACTGGTCTGATTCTGGGTACTTTGATATCTGATGGAACAGGAACCGAGCCGATAGGAACCGAAACCGGCTACAAATTTTGTTTTCCTCTGTTTTATTTTCTATTATTTTGTACATTTTCTGTATGTATGAATTGAATAATGAAAAATAGGAACCGAGATACCCGAGAACCAACAGAACTGGAATGGATTATCCTGGTTCCGGTTCCACCTATTTGAGTACTGAAACTGGAACCTACTTATTTAACAGGTTCTAGTAACCATAACTGACCTGTTGACACACCTACATCCAATTGATGCTTTTTTTTTTGGTTTGTTTCTTGTTCTTAGTGACCAAATAATTCATATAACTGTTAGTATATTCTTTCTTTCGCCAGGTATTCAACAGATTATGGCATGTTTCGCTTCTGCATAGCTGACACAGAACATGATTGGAGAGAGGGTACAGAGCAATTTAAGTTCATTGAGCACTGTTTAGCATCTGCTGACAGACAAAAGCAACCATGGTTGATCTTCCTTGCACATCGGGTTCTTGGATATTCTTCCGGTAGCTGGTATGCCGAGCAAGGATCATTTGAGGAACCAATGGGGAGAGAAAGTCTCCAAAGACTCTGGCAGAAGTACAAGGTTGACCTAGCCGTCTATGGCCATGTCCACAACTATGAAAGGACATGTCCAATCTATGAGGTAATAATCCTACAACTTTATATAGCAATAAAGCTTTTCCATTATTTCCTTTGACATTTTTTTGAGCTGATATTGCCATTGAAATTTATAAATGCCATCAGCAACGGAATCTGCTTTTTGCCACCCGTGTTTGATGTGGGGGACAAAGCCCACCAGCCACCATCCTGTTCGTTTGTGTACTTAAGTGATCAACCAGTTATTGTATGTTTTTAAGTACAGAGCAACAAGATGGTGGGTTTTGTTCACCGACATTAAACGCGGGATACTCGGGTTCTGATTCTGTATCATGCAAAACAGCGATTGATCATCGTTCTTCTTTTGCAGAATATTTGCACTACTCAAGAGAAGTCACACTATGAGGGCCCTTTGAACGGGACCATCCACGTTGTTGCTGGGGGTGGAGGTGCAGGACTTGCAGAGTTCACCACTCTCCAAACCAAATGGAGTCTGTTCAAAGATTATGACTTTGGCTTCATAAAACTTACAGCTTTCGACCATTCAAACCTGCTTTTTGAGTACAAAAAGAGCAGCGACGGAAAAGTCTACGACTCCTTCACTATCTCCCGGGATTACCGGGACATCTTGGCCTGCACGTTGGACAGTTGCCCAAGTATGACAATGGCTTCTTGATCTGTGGATGAAGAAGTGATAGACAATCTCTTTTGTAAGAGTTTTGATTCATGAGGGTGTCTAAATACCCTCCCTGCTTGTCAGATGTCATCCTCACACGACGAAATAATAAAATCAGATGCATTTAGTTTAATTTGTTAATGGTATTAGAGTTTAGAAAAATAATAAATCGTTTCAACTTTAATTTGTAACTTTTTAGATGATGAATTCAAATGCCATGTATCAGATATTGCAGTTGTTTATTAAAATGGTTTTAGAGTTGTTGATTTGAGCTCATGATTTACATACAAGTGAAAAAAGGAAGAGATAGGTGTAACAGCATATATATCTTGTATAGCTTTGTATGCTTTTATATACAATCTTTACTGTATGTAACCTATAAGGATAATCTTGTAACTTCACAATTCTTATTATATATTGTTTCACTCTACCCTAGTTTGGGTAAGAGAGGCAAAACTCTGTCAATAGGTTCTCAGGTTCTCCTTCAAATTTGATTGTTTTTGGATATGATTTTTTATGTTTCATTTACAAGATAGAAATGTCAGTGATTTTGTAGCTTCCACATGAGGAGGCTCATGCTGATGCTACTGACACTGTTTTTAGCCGTTACTTATTCAAATTTTCACTGACATTGCATGTCACATGAACTCATGGTTGGCCAAATCAACCGATCCAAATTTTCATAGTGGAATCGGCCGATCTCGATTCTTGATTGGGTCAAGAAAGTCGAGTATGAGACGAAAGAAAGAGAGAGATGTACGAAATTGGATCTGGGTGATTCGACTGATTTGAATTTGGAATCGGTGGATGCAGTCGGATTTCAGGGACATGCAATTTCTCCCTCTCAAATCACAAAACCTAAATAATATTTATACAAAGCCAAAAATCGAACTCACGATGGCTTATTTAGTCAATTGAATTAGGAGGATTCATAAGGGCAAATGATATCACTACTAAACCTGAATTTTTTTTAATTTTTTTTTTAAATGTGATTGATTGGAAAAATTAATAGATCCAGTTGGAAAAATAACTTTAAAAATATCGAAGGTGTGTAACGAAGGGAATTTGACCAAGTCATAGGCAGTCATCTATATTATTTTTTAAATTGTTTTTTTTTCTTTATATATTTTAAATAATTATTATACACGTGTTGGACATTGTTCTTCTTCTTATTTTTTCTTTCTATTTTTTTTTTATGTAATGGGCATCGTCAAATTTGAACAATTCTATTTTATTTGTGATTAGATCTTAATATTTTTTCTAAACAGCGGTCAATTTATGA
Source organism: Macleaya cordata (assembly GCA_002174775.1). NCBI lineage: Eukaryota > Viridiplantae > Streptophyta > Magnoliopsida > Ranunculales > Papaveraceae > Macleaya > Macleaya cordata. The sequence goes on from MVGT01004287.1 coordinate 617,570, forward strand.
CCCGCAAATAATTGGGGCCATGCCCTTATCTCTTATACAATTCAGGACAGGGGTAGATTTGTCCTGTTTATAAATTGTGTCCTGCTTCATAAGCCGGTTCCCCTCTCTCTCTCTCTCTCTCTCTCTCGATTTCTCTCTACTCCCCTCTCTCTGCTAAGGTTTTGAGTTGTGCCGGAGGCACGGCGATATACCTAGTTCGTATACAAAACAACTCATATGGATCAAACTATCTTAGATGAAGGGTGTGATCGAGCTTATTAAGGACGATAGATTAGTTGGTGGCATTAAATGAGTGGACAATACATGTATTTACATATGTACATGATATTCAGAAAAAAAATCTTTGATTGAAGTGATATTCAAAAAAATTTAATACATGAAAGTAATATTTGAAATATAAATGATAAATTTTGTTTTCTTGTTTTATGAAAATAGAAGCTTGAAATTAAATTATACTTTTCAATGTTATTAATACTAGTTGAGCTATTTATAGAGTTTGTTAGACTAACTTTTATTTAAATAGTTAGAAATTTAGAGTTTTTATTATACATTTTTGAAAATGTTTATTATTATGATTATTATTGTGTGATAAGGCTAATGCTCAATTACATGTATAAGCAAGTGTGTCATTAACAATGTAGAGATCACAACCACCAATATGCAAAGAAAGATGTCATAAATGACGCATAATGCCACTACCAATAACTTAGAGTACGGGATAAATCGCCACTACCTAAGGATCAACCATTAATGACGAGAAAAACTCGAATGCTTCTAAATTATACACAACCCAACATTTTTTCAGGTGTAAAACCTAAATCTATGCTATCAATAACAATAAACTTTACCAAAGAATTAGCCGTAACTGGTAAAAATAACCATACATACACTTGTGAATGTTTGACTATGTAAATAGTATTGTTTAGCTTAAAATTTAATTCTTGTATATTTTGATGGGTCTCCAAAAATTGGTAGGTAAGACTTCTTATTAATCATAATCTCAACAACCAAAGTACCAAACAATATTTTTCTACCTTGTTTTAGAGGGCGTAGATAACAAAGATAACAAAAAAAAAAAAAAAAGAAGATAACAAAGACTTCCTTATTGATATGGTCAAGCTTCCAGTTGATTATTTCCGATATTTTAAAACCTCAAATGAGATATTTGAAAAGTTATTTGGTTTGACGGGTTATTTTTAATATGCTTTCTCGCAAAAAATAAAATAAAATAAAATAAAAAATATCAACAAACTGTGAGGTTCTCTTAAAATGCATTTTCATGTATAAAAAATGTCTACATTATCACTTAAATTGCACTTAATGCACCTGAGCATATAGAAAATCTGCGTGGCAATATCAATATTTCGTGTGTTATATAATCTAAAATAAAGTAAAAAAAGAAAAAGATCCAACAAAAATTAAAAAAATAAAAACAAAATAAGGCAATGGGAAGGGAAACGTGAGAAGAATAAATAAGATGGACTCTCAATAAATCCTTTTTAAATTTTAATATTATTGGTCTTTCTTTAACCCAAAACGAATTTTAAATTTTAATTAAGAACCCCACCAAAAAGAAGAAAAAAAATAAAAGAAATAATACAAAAAATATTTTTGTTTTTAGTCCCCCTCCCATCTTTTTTGTTTTTTTGTCTGTTACAGATTTATAACCTTATTTTTGTTTCCAGTAGAGATAATGGAGTAAATGGGTGTTCTAGGACCGAGGTTTTCAAATCTTCAATCTATCGGCGTGGAAGGGTGGGAGTGTTGTTGGTCCCCCTTTATAACTTGAGGGAAGAAACCTACAGCTTTTTTCTGTCATTTGGACCGGAGTAAGTAATATGTTTCCGTCTATTATTTTTCTTCTCTTAATTAGACTTTTAATCTGAAGTTCCATTGAGAAATTCTGAGTTTTGGGAAAATGGGTTCTTTTGTTTTTCTTATGTGATGGGTTGATAGTTCAAAATGTTGCCTTATTTGGGTTGCTTTTGGATTTTCAAATTATATCTTTCTTCTAGGCAATTTAGGATTTTTTCTGTTATTGATAGAATTTTTATTGGTTGAAGTTGCATCAAAAGAAAAGTTGGTTTCTCAACATTTTTCTGATCGATTCTATCCTTGGGTTTTTTGAGTATTTATGTTGCTCTTGTGGGTTATTTTTTTTATTCGTCTTTTAGGGTTTTGGGAGTTTTTAGTGTTCCATTATTTGGTGTTCCTTGGAGATTCTTGAGGTTTCTGGTTCTGGTTTCCGAGCATTGTTTAATATTTTTTGATTCATGGGTTATTTTCTATCTGGGGTTGGGAATTGCAACAAAGGGCATAACTTATTTGCTGAAGTTAGGGTAAATAGTGGTGTTTTGAAAGGGAGTGTGAAAAATGGATTTATGGGTTGTTGCAGCAGCTGCTGGTGCTGGATTAGCTAAGCATTGGCAGAATTTTTCAAGGGAGAAGGAGGGTTTATCTGAACTCTCAGGGGACTTCATCGGTGGGAAATCTAGTTCTGAGCAATTGCTGGAACAGCTCCGCAACAAGTCTCGTCCTTTCCGAAAATTGGCTCCTAGACGAATAGAAGAAGAGGCTTCTTCAAGTAGAAAAGAAGTTCTACCTAGTTTGGATGGGAGAGTTTCGGAAATGACACGGTTAGGTGATTCAGAAATGGCTTCCACTAGTGGGTTTGATGATGAAATGTTGGTGAATTATGGGAGACTTGAAGGTTACAACATACTTTCTTTATCGAGTATGCCGCCAGGGATCTCTGCATTAAGAAATAATCAAGAAAATGGGAAAAAAATCAAGGGTAGTAGTGTGGTGGGTGGTGAATCTAGTGATAGATTACCTGAACTCTGCAGAGGGGAAATCGGTTCTTTTCACACATTCAGGAGAAGCGGAAGCTCTCTTAGAAGCAAACGTTCTCGTGGGTTTTCTGTTAAGCCTCTGAATTCTCTAGAAAGTTGCCTCGTAGCTCAGCTTTATAAGGAGCATGTTGAAATGGAAGAATATGTGTTTAGTACGTTTCCATCTCCTTCTAGACCAACTGTGAGGCCATTGGTTGTGACCGATGGGAATCGAGTAATCAGTAGAGCAAGTAGTGATTTTTGCAGTGTACAGTTAGAGAGTGGAGAAAGTAAGTTGCATAAGAACAATGGTTTCTACTCAGATGAAAGGGAGATAGTGTTGGGGGTTCCACCTCTTCCAGAGATCTGTCCTGTGGAGAGGAAACAAAAGAGAGGAAAGGGGCGGTTTGGAAGATTGAGCAATTCCAAGACAAAGGTCTCAGGCAGAAATTTGCCATCACAAGGTATACTCCATTTACACGTTTTTCATGAACTCTTCTCTTGCACATTTGGTCTAACTTTCTTTGTTTTCTTAGAACTGCGCTTGCAGCATGCAATTATCCTTTGAAAACATATTATAGAATTGGGCTGGTTTAATCACTTTCTTTGGAGTTGTTATTTTTTTTTCCAATTCTTTTTCTGTTCACAGCATTTTGTACTGAACAATATTATCATGTTTATGAGAGAAAAGAAGCAAATGAGGTTGCCAACCAGTGGTATAAACAAGAGATTTTTTTAGTTAGTTTTGTTTGCTGTGAATTCTTCACCCTTTTAACAAGTCATTTTACTTGATAATATCTGTTATTTATCTAAAAGCACCAGAAGATTTATCATTTTGTGCAGATCCTAAGGTACATTTTTTCTTGTGCAAATATTCAGGTGCTTCTTAAACTTGGTTTGTCTTGTGATTCTTTTCTGCAGAGAGAAGGATGGGAACTTTACAGTTTATAGAACCTTTTCCGTATCTTTTTTTTTTTCCTTTTCTTGTCCAAGTTTTATATGTTTATAGCACAGAAGTATTGTTTGTTAAAAGAGTTCGAATTTTTGCCATCCATCGTATGTGGCCCATTGAGAAGGTCGTGGGCAATGTGTTTTGTATTTCAGGTAGGGTCCATTAGTGATGACCTACATAATAACATTCCATAGCCAATGTAGGATTTAATTATCAGGGAATATTTGATTTGTATTATATTGAGGTGAACTAATATCTCTATTAAAAAATCCTTTAGTAATTTCAAATTCCAATACCAGTACTGGCATGTTGAAGAATCTGTTTTAAGAGTTATCAGTTCTGACATCTCGTGTCTGCCAAATTTATTTACTGTATTACTGCCTTTTTCATTTTTTTTTAATTTCTTTTGTTCATTCTCTAACATAATCTTATCATAGTGTCATCAGGTTCAGCCAATGGAATGTTCCTTTTCTGTCTTGGAATTTCTATTGGGGTGATGTCTACTGTCATAGCAAATAAAAATGAAGTTGATAAGTTAAATGGGCTGTTGAAGCAAACTGAGAATTTGGTACAAGATCTACAGGAGGAGCTCGAGATGAAAGCTTCCCTGACAGTGAAGGAACTAGCTAATGAGGATGATGAATCCCAAGAAACTAATGATCATTCCTTTCATAACCTGGTTCCGACTTCATTCTCTTCTGAACTGTCATCCTTGAATTATGATGCTAAAAGACCAGAAATTCAGAAAGCAGAGCCAGAGGAAAACTCAGAATTTATGAGCCAAATTGAAGCAGAGCTTGAAGCTGAATTAGAAAGATTGGAAATGAACATGCATTCATCTAGTTTGGAGACAAGATTGTCTGGTCTTGAGGTAAGCTCGCAATTTCATCTTAGAAAATCTTCTTCTTAATAGTTGAAATTTAGTTTAAAATTGATAAACTTTGTTTATCTCATTGGTTATACATTGACTGCAACCAATATTGTATTACTTTTTGCTTATATACTAGATTTCTCTATCAAATTAATAACATTGATCCAAATATCCAGTCACAAAAAACATGCCCTTAGAACCTCCATGATTATCCGATGAATTGGTTTAGAGTTTTTTTTCCTGCTATTTGGTGTATGAGAGATGGTTATCTAACACCATGGGATTGTATTGAGCCCAACAAATAGAGTTGCCTAAGCACATACAGTTGTTGAAAGTTTTCATCGAATAACAGTGTCAACTGGGTTACATAGGCAAAGGATAATGCCCAAATAGAATGATGTTGGAAATATGATATCTGCATCTTTTCTTTAAGTTCTTGCTTTTCCATTATACATGTGGAACAGTTAACGCCAAATGCTACTTCATTGGTGATCCATTGCAACCTTTTACACCTAGATAGCTATAGAGTATAGGGATTAGCTGTTCTATCTGGATGGAAGCCAGATGGAGAACATGCTTACCGTATGTAACTAGATATATTTGATATTCCATGCATTTAATCCATCTTTGATATGTTTATACTCTCTGCAGTTAATTTCCAATTTTACTAGTTTACATTGTAACGCCTATTGATTTTTGAGGTATTTTACCAATTTAATCTCTACCATGACGCTCACTCATATATAGCACAGTATGAACAGTATTTAAACCCTGCCTACTTGTCTCTCCGGAGACTGAACTCTTACTGTTACATTTATAACCTCAGATAAATGTGTTGGATTTCCAGTCCTGCTTATTATGGCTTGACTCATTATTACAATTTGAAACTTGTGTGCTCAATATTTGATGTAGTGGAGCTAAATCAAAAGAGAGTTCAACTTCCACTCAGGACCCTGTTTCTTCAAATTTCTTAAGCTATTGTAACTCATTTTCTATGCTCTTGCCACTTCAGTGTTCACTCAACCTTCCGTTCCAGTTACCAGGGCATGCCATGTATGAACCCTATAGCTCCTCATTGTCATCCATAAACAAATCTTAAGAAAAAAACAAAAACCAAGATCCCCATGATGAGACCTAGACATGTAAACATTTTTTTTCCTGAGATTCTTATGTACTGATAAATGGATCTTTGTGGTTAGGTGGAGGAGCAAATGGTCTACAACCAATTCTGCATGGGTTTAACAGATTTGTTGGTCATTAAACCCCCCTCTTAATCAAATCATCTGTCATGAGAATTTTGTTGAGCCTAGGCACCCAAATAAAAAATGATACCCTAGATGGAAAATGAGCAACCCCATTTCCCACAAGAGAATGTCGAATCCTGCCAAAAAAGAAAAGAAAAGAGAGAGGTGTTGGTCCCTCTCTTCGAGAATTGATTTCTCAAGTTATTTATTTCTGTAGCTCACATATTTTGTTTTATTTAAGTCTTTGGTATCTTGATTGTAGTTATGTTTCTTAAGAGCCATGGAATAATCTAACAAGAGCCATTCACTTGAAAATGAAATTGCTGGTATTTGGGTGAAGTATTGAATTTATTGAACACCAGTATTATGAGACCATAAGGAGATAAATCGGAATATCCTTCCTTGTGCAAATCTTATATTCTACTAGTAGGTGGCACGTGCATATGCACATATACGTTATATTTAGGAAGTTTGATATGCAAAAGTGATGTTTATGAGATACACAATAAATTTTTCTCATATTGGTTTGGTTGTAAGAAGGAAGAGAGAAAGAGGAGTTATTGCTTATTTATGTGAGAGTTATTTGATATTTAGTAAATAATATTCAATGGTATCTAATACTAACTAGAGTTAAGTTAGTTAACTTAGAGTTCGTTAAATGCCAAATATGCCTTTCATTAGAAAAGATTGTACATTTTGATTTTACATTTTGATTTTACATTTTGCTTATAAGAAAACATATAACAGGTGTAATTTCATCAGTTTGACAAAATGACTTCACCATAACTTTCAAGTAATTGCACTATAATAATAGTATAGACAAACTTGAATATTATAGTGACCCATTTTATTAGATGTTCAATTATCAGGTCTTATAGTTTGGCTATATGATTGCAGCTTGATCCGGAGTTTGTTGGAAACATCGTTCAGGGGGAACTGAGAGCTGACATGGTGAAAGGAGGTGATGGTTTCCAAGCCGAATCAGACAGGGATGCAACTGGAACCTCCACCACTCAAACCGAAAATGTGAACTATGCAGTTTCACCTCGAGAACTGAGCTTGCGATTACATGAAGTTATTCAATCGAGACTAGAAGAAAGAATTATGGAGCTTGAATCTGAACTTCAGAGTAGCCAGAAGAGAGTAAACATGATGGAATCTAAGAAGATGAACTTTCGGAGGAACTTCTCAAACAGCGAAATAGGGTCTTCATCCCAAGAGAGCCTCACCATAGAAGAAGGGAACCCCACAGCACGACCCTTGTTTCTGAATCTAGCTGGGGATGCTCTGGATGCATATCATGAGGTTTACGAAGAGTTTATGAGGATTCCTGGTACAGATGAAGAGGAAAAATATACTCCATTAACGGTGAGTAACAGTAACCAGATTGATAAAGAAAGAATACATCTGTTGGATCGGAATCTTTTTTCTAGTCGAGATGGAAGTGAAGAAAATGGGTCCTTTCTACATGTTAAAATGATCGAAGAGAGGGATCCAAAGTTGCTTCGTGATAAGATGAGGACATGGGAGAGGTTTTCGAGCAGTAGGGGATCAAATGAAGTAGGTGAGTTTGAAGAAGAAAATGGAGATGAAGAAGATGAGGATGGTGATGAGATGGGAAGGCTTTTGATAAAGCAGATTGTGGAGAAAACCAGGCAAGGTTCTCCTGTAGTTTTGAATGCTCAAAGGTTACTCTTCTCAATGGATGATGAGTTATAGTGAAGAGAATGAACATTTTCTTTTTGACTTTTTGTATAGATTAATTTAAAAGAAATGAGCTCTTCGTTGTTATTTTTTGGTTATATTTTTTCAATTATAAAAATGTGGGAATAATAGTGCTGTTCTTACCCAAGATTTCGAAGTCTTGTCGGGCCGAATGGAGAGGGCCCTTTTCGTGATGTTGTTTTCCTCACAATATAGATCTTTTTTGGGAAGAAATCATCACCATGTAGATCATTCTCTCTAAAATCAATCAATTCTAAAACTTTCAATTTTATCAAAAGTTGATTTGAAATCGATGGTCCATTATTGAATAAGGATGATCTCCCACCGGGGGAAATGCTACAAGCACCTTGGATTTGCACCTTTGATAATACCTCTGATTATTTTATTCAAATTAGACCAAAATTAGACGCACGTTAGACTCAAATTAGACCCAAATTATACTGGATATGATTTTGTGTGCAAATCCGGGGTGCCTAATTTGGGTTTTGGAGGATGTGGGTGCTGCATGAGGGTTATATGTCTTTACTACAGGAGGTTTAATTTGTGGATATTTGGGGATTTGCTTACGATGTGTTGGCAGAGAAGTTGAAACTTTTTAGAACTCGTTTAAAATGTTGGAATAGACAGGTTTTTAGTAACATTCATCAGAACATTAAGGATGCGGAGGATCGTTTTTAGCAAGGAGATAAGTCTTCAACTAATGCTTCAAGAAGAAATTTTCTAGAAGAAAAAAATTCGGAATTCAATGGCTCGCGGAAGGTGATAATAATACGGGTTTTTTTTTCTTCCATGGTACCGTGAAGGATAATATAGCTCGGTCTAGGGGTTAAGGGCTTGTTTTTGCTAAATAGTGTGTGATCGGAGGATCTCTCTCTTATTCATAAAGATGATGGTTGCTTACTTTCAAGGGGATCTCTCTACCGAGGGATGTTTATTGGATGAAGATCTCTCATCTCTTGTTCCGTCTATTATTATGGATCAAGATAAGATGTTATATGCAGTGCCTACAAAGGAGGAGGCTCGTCAATCAATTTTTTATATTCCAGTTGATAGTGCTCTAGGGCCGGATGGTTTCTCAGCGTCTTTTTATCAGTCTGGTTGGGATGTGGTTAAAGGTGAGGTGGTTCAGGCAGCACATGATTTATTTTGTAGTATTCCTTTGCCTCGTTCGATGACTTCTACCTATATCTCTCATATTTTGAAGTAATGTGATTTATAATTTCTTTAGTAAGATCATTTGCAATCGGTTGGTTCATTTTCTCTCTTTTTTGATTTCTGATGAGCATGGGGCATTTGTGCATGATCGTCTAATCATGGATAATGTTGCGCTTGCTCAGGAGATAGCAGGGAAGCTTTTTTTTTTTTTTAAGCAGGGAAGCTTGGGGCGAGGGTTATAGGTGGTAATGTGATTTTTAAACTGGATATGGAAAGACATATGATAGATTACAGTGGAAGTATTTAAAGGAGGTGCTTCGTCATTACGGCTTTAATGAGAGTTTTGTGAATTTGATTATGAATTGTATTCCTGGTTGTTAGTTCTCTGTTTTGTTTCAGTGTACGTATGATGGTCTTTTTTCTTTCTCTAGGGACCTTCGGCAAGGGGACCCTTTGTCTCATACTCTTTTTGTTCTTGCAACTGATATTCTTAGTAGGAGTTTAAAGAGAGAGTTTTCGGAAAGGCGAATTGGTTATTACCATACTCTGCGGGATTGTGAACAGGTCACTCGTCCTTTATATACTAATGATGCAGTTTTATTTTTGAATGGGAGGAAGTATTCTGTGGATGGTTATTTGGCTTTTCTTTGTCGTTACTGTGGTTGTACCGGACAAAAGATTAATTAATCTAAGAATTTGTTTATTGTCCATGATTTGATGCCTTTGGCACGAATTATGAGTATTCAACAGGCTTCAACTTTTACTAGGATTGATTCTCCTTTCACTTATTTGAGTGTGCCTATTTCGGTTAGGAGAGTTTGCATTACTTGTTTTGATTTAGAGAAAGATCGTGCTTGTGTTGCTGGTTCGAAATGTAGGTTGAAAATTTTCATACGGTTATTGGAATTAACCGTTTTACTTCGTAGCGAATGTTAGGGATCAAACTATCACCTAATTAAAAATTATAAGAGAAATAATTAGGTCACTAACTAAAAATATCTACGAAGAGTATTGACTTATTCGATTCTTAATTTGCGAAATTAAGAACTAAAATTGAATATTTCAATCTCTAGAAAGTTAAAAAATTAACACAAGAGATTTTTGTTAACGAGAACTAAAGACACTGAAATCGATTTTATCAATCATCAGTTGATCGAAAAACGAATTTGAGATGATTTTGGCAGAAATTTCACCATCAGTTGGATGGATAGAAGAAGATTGGAGAGGGATTGGATGAGAAGAGAAAAAATAGGAGAAGAAGTACGTACCAGGGATTTTGATGATGAACTAGGGTTTTTCATCGATTTCATCTTCCTTTCTAACGGAAATCTTCAACTTCTCCCAACTTAGTAGGTTTTGATAGAAATTCAGTATCAATGCTTTGCAAGGATTTTTGGCAAATCATCAGGTGGTATCGATACCAGAAAGTGGGTATCAATCCCATATTTTGGTGAAGCCATCAGATGGCTTGAGTATCATACCGCATATGTTGGGTATCGATACCAATTGGGTTAGTTGCGTTTTTAGGCGGTTTTAAAGTCCTTGTGGGTTTAGGAAACTTCTATTTGTGTATGGATTTGAGAAAATCTATAAATAGGGAGGTCTTAGGTCATCCCAAAGGGTGCTACAACGTACTACATGTGCCAATATGAAGGTAGTGGAGTTCCTAAGGTTCAAGGAGAGGTAAACCTCGGGTTTTAGTCTTCTTATGTAGGGAGGAATCCAAGTGTGAAAGACTTGTTGAGAGAGAGAAGAGTTTGTAAAAATTTAGGGTTTGAGGATTTCTTCATGGGGGTTGGGGCCTCAACCCAAGTTTTTAGTGTTCTCTATGTGTTCTCTCCTCTGTTACTATATATAACCATGGAGATGGACTTTCAAGGTTGAAGATGATGTGAGTGTATTGTACGTTGGGAGTAGTTTATGTTGGGGAAAATAGGGTCTGGATTAAATTGTGCAGCAGAAACAAATAACTATTTTTCCTACACAGGATCACATGAGGATGCATGAATTAAGACAATAATTTGAAGATCAGATACATACCGTTTAAACGCTTGCATGTAATCCCAGATCTTCATCATACGTTCTGGATCAATCGTCGAAAACCCGAAAAGATATAGCAACTGTATTTCGGCCATAACTCTCTAAAGGTTGATCCGATTCGCCTAGATGATATATGTTTTTTTGTAGGAAATCGAATTTTCTACAACTTTGCGCGAAATAGCGAATCTCCAATTCTGCACCGAAGTGCCTCAAAACGCGATTTTAAATTATGACGGGAATATATTACGAATTTTGGGTTTCTAAAACCATAAAGGTCATAACTTGAATTCTAAATTGGGAGAGAGTTTTAGATACAAAAGTTAGGGTGGGCTATCTTATGAACCCTATCTCTATTTATAGAGAAAGACTCTCTTCCCATATCTTTAGCTCCAAGTTAGGTCCATATAGGCCCCACTTACTTAAGCTTTTAATTTATTACTTTGAGGTCCATATATCTCATATAATTCTCAAATAATAAATCTAATTGCAGTTAAGTCCACTAAATAACTGCTACTGAATACTCTCAAGTAAATGAATATTATTCAGAAGTCCTTGACTCGTTATACCAACAAATAGTCCCTCCACTTAACTGATATTCGTAATATACACCAAGGTAACATTAACTATTAATGTCAGCACCTTTTGGGTAATTACATCTTAGTCCTTGCCTGCCATATTAGACCATTATAATTATTCTAATAATCCAATAAATATTTTATAGGATCACTGCGCAGTCTAGAATAATTAATACTCTTGATTAGGCTCTCAAGGGAATATCATTTTGGTGTGGATTCCTTATTGACACAAAGTAATCCCACTAAGTGATTTCGACCACCCAACCTACCCAGAATATTGGATCACGTTTGCGTTGTCTGACCTCACTGTTTGGTAGATCAAAGTGAGTAGAAACCAACTTGTAGGGTATACTCTGCTCTCAGGATTTAGGACATTTGCAATCAGCAAGTTTTACAGAATCTTTTTATATGCTAACAATAATATAAAAAGTATTCTGTCTGACCTATTCAGTCTAATACACCAACATACTGACTTAGAGTCGCCACTCCGGTGATGGAGATACATCACCCTATAATATAGAAGTCTAGTGTGTTATAGTCTTATCAGATGAATTGTTCAGATTCATCACTAACTATGAACTATACAAGAATATGAGGAACCAGTAAATTACATCTCTCCATGTATGAACACTTCATACAAATAATTTACTTACAACATCATCTTGTGAACAACCCTTAACCATGTATGAACACTTCATACAAATCCATCAACTAGGTAAATCGGATTTTTCGTCAGTTATTGTTTATATTTTTTTGAATTTTTTTTTTTAGAGTTAAAACCTTGTTGAATCCATTTTTTGTGATTTTTATAAGTTTTAACTTAGGTTTAAAAAAAAAACCGGGATGATGATATATGTTCACACTGTAAAGTGTGAACGTTTTGAATTGTTCACACCCTTGTATGTGAACTTTTTGAATTGTTCACACCCCTGTATGCGAACATGTTGCGAATTCGAGTTTTATGTTTTTCGATCGGAAACTCGAAAAAACTTGAAAAAAAGTTTAAAGATTTATCAAATTACCGAAAAACGATTTGTTTAAGCTTCTTTATGAGGAGTAGTGGAACCAATACCCTCTCCAAAAATATTTTTTGAGCACAATAGATTAAGAGATACCAATACCGAAAAACGATTTGTTTAAAATTGGTCCATCGATGGACATTCCACCAATACTCTATAGGGCTGTACATTCCTTAATTTAAGGGTAGATTTGCTCTTAATTTATAAAGAATGCACAATATACAAAGTAAGTGTGTCAAACTCTAGCCTAGCTAAAGCACAAAGAGTGTAAATACAATGCAAAGAATTATTTAAGTTCTGGAAGATCTTGCATTGCTAATGCACAAAGAGTGTCAAACTCAAGCCTACTTTCATTTCGTTCTTCTGAAAATTCATTGTCTTCGACTTCGGCAAAGTCAGCATTTTCTAGTATTTCCAAGCACTGAACCCACTGCTTAATCATTCCTGTCAAAGTTCCAACCTCTGTAAAACAGCAAAATTTTAAAAAATATAGTAATAATTTCCAAAACATATATTTAAAATTTTGAAAGCATATGAAGGGTTACTAACCTGGTCTATTTCTCCACCTAATTTCCTGTAGCCAAGGATGTCTAATGGTTGGAGAAATACGCATATCCATATGTGGAGACTCTGCAAACTGGGTATTTGCCTCATCAGTCTTATTCGAAATAATCTTGAACCTTCTGTAACTGCTACCAGACTCTACTAAAGGGATCTTTCCCCAATCAGGCCTATTCGAAATAATCTTCATGAACCTTCTGTAACAGCAACATCCACTCTCGCAGTGATCTCCTTTGAAACCAAATGAAACCTCACAGTCTCTAGTTTCATTGTCAACTGTATAACAACACAAATCATTACATAAATGATGTGGCTCTGGCATCATTAGTTTAATGAAAACAGTCCTCGATGTCAATTTGCAAACCCTTACGGATTCAACAATCAGAAATAATTGATTGAAACATCGAACAAAAAGAAATATCAAACTATACTGACATTACATTCAAAGACTGGTGAAGGATTGAAGGTCTCATGGAGAATCCTAAAGAATTGGTGATCTCCATCCATTAGGATTGCAATTTTATATAGTGTGCAGCATACCATATGTTGTTCATATTAAAAAAAGAACACATTTAAATCACCTATGTTTTGTGTGTATTTTCACCTGGGGTTGGACTCAAATAAGTCACATCAAAGGCAAGTCACCAGTAAAAGTAGACTCAAATACTTCAAAAAAAAAAAAATTTCCTTCATGCTTTTTCTCTGTCAAATTCCCAAAAAAGGTTGGAACAAGTCGTAATAACCAATTGCCAACCCTGACATCATTAATTTAATGAGAACAGTCCTCGATGTCATTTCGCGAACCCTTAAGGATTCAACAATCAGAAATGATTGATTGAAACATCGAACAAAAAGAAATATCAGACTATACTGAAATGACATTCAAAGACTGGTGAAGGATTGAAGTGAAAAGGGTTATGGAGATCTTGGTTATTTTTAAGCTATTTCGGGCCTTAAAGTGAACCTTTCGAAGAGTGCGGTGGTGGGAGTGGGGGAGAATGAGTTGGAAGAAAGGACAGCTGCGTTTTTGGGCTGTGAGGTTGAGGAATTTCTCATTCAGTATCTTGGTTTACCACTGGGGGTGGGGGTGAGAAACACATCCATATGGGAGTCTAGATTGGAGAAAATGGTGACAAGACAAGCTCCTTGGAAGCGGAAATTCATGTCTAAAGGAGGGAGAATAGTCTTGATTAAGAGTACTCTCCCATCTATACCTATTTATTTTCTCTCCATCTTCCCCATTCCGGCGAAGGTGGCGGATAGAATGGAAAGAATTATGAGGAAGTTTTTTGGGGAGAGGTTTGGTTAGGAAGACTCTTCATTGGGTGGGTTGGAAGAAGGTTTGTATGCCATCCATTAGGATTGCAATTTAATATAGTGTTGATCCATAGCATATCATATGATGTTCATATTAAAAACAGAACAGATTTAAATCGCCTATGTTTCGTGTGTATTTTCACCCTGGGTTAGACTATGAACAAGTCACATCAAAGGCAACCACTGTAAGCCACCAGTACAAGTAGACTCAAATACTTCGAAATTTTTTTTTTCTTCATGCTTTTTCTCAGTCAAATTCCCTATAAGGGTTGGAAAAAGTCTACTAACCTATTGCATTTTTCATCATAAGACAGGGTAGGCAAGAAATATTCTAAAAACATGGCAAGATTCGAGAGTAAAGAACATAAAACTTGAAGTTTGAACCACAAATACTCTATATTCAGTAAACTATAAATTTGTTCTCAATTCAGATACAAATCATAAACCCAATTTTGGAAAAGTTCAAATCAAACCTGATTGTTGAATTTGATCAGGTTTTCTGTTCTGAGCCATCTGTGCAAAGCTTGAATCCAAGAAAATGTCGATAGGGTATGGGTCTTCAGATATGTTTTGGTTCAAAGATGCATCTGTTTCTAAAACAACATAACAAAAAATGAAGGAATCGTCAAGAAACAGAATCCCAAGAACATATCATTATTGAATTTAAACATCAAAACATATCATTTCGCGAACCCTTAAGGATTCAACAATCAGAAATGATTGATTGAAACATCTAACAAAAAGAAATATCAGACTATGCTGAAATGACGTTCAAAGACTGGTGAAGGATTGAAGTGTGTAATCGAGATCTTGGTTATTTTTTAAGCTATTTTGTCCTTAAAGTGAATCTTTTGAAGAGTGCTGTGGTGGGAGTGGGGGAGAATGAGTTGGAAGAAAGGGCAGGTGCGGTTTTGGGCATTGAGGTTGAGGAATTTCCCATTCAGTATCTTGGTTTACCATTGGGGTTAGGGGTGAGAAACACATCCATATGGGAGTCTGTATTGGAGAAAATGGTGACAAGACTAGCTCCTTGGAAGCGGAAATTCATGTCTAAAGGAGGGAGGATAGTCTTGATTAAGAGTACTCTCCCGTCTATACCTATTTATTTTCTCTCCATCTTCCCCATTCCGGCGAAGGTGGCGGATAGAATGGAAAGAATCATGAGAAAAAAAATTTGGGGAGAGGTTTGGGGAGGAAGACTTCATTGTTGGAAGAAGGTTTGTAGGCCAAAGGAAGGAGGGGGTGATGGGCATTAGAGATGTTAGGGATATAAACAAGGCTTTCCTAGCAAGGTGGGTGTGGAGGTATGGTGAGGAAAACAGAGTCTGTGGAGAGAAGCTACTGTTGGTAAATTTGGTGGAAATGAGAGAGAATGGTTTCCTAAAAAGCTGTCGATGACTTATGGGGTTGGAGTGTGGAGGGGGATTTCTAATCAAACAGCCTTGGTTAAGAATCACATGAATTTGGTTCGTAAAGAAGGGCAGTGTATATCCTTCTGGAATGACTGTTGGATTGAGAACCACATCTTCAAAGAGGAAATTCATAGTCTCTAGAAATTTTCCAGGAAAAAGGTGGCTGTGGTGGCTGATATGTTAGCAGGAGAGGACCAGAATGTAGTGTGGGACCTGGCTTTCACAGGGACCTGAGACAGGAGGAGCTAACTGATATGGAGAATCTGTTGGGTATAATTGGCTCACCAATTAGACTTCAAGGTGAGGATGAAAGAAGGAGGGGTGATGATAAAGGGCTTGTTTCAGTAAAGAGCTGCTATGACTGTATTCGAAAAGAAAAATGAGGTGTGATGGAGGAGAAATTCACACACAAGAGTATGTGGAACAAGGAGATACCTTCCAAGGTATCTATTCTCATCTGGGGAGCGGCGCTAGGGGGAATTCCAACTCAGGAGTTAAAGAGGCGGTGGGTTTTTGCTTGGCGAATAGGTGCCATCTCGGCCAAAGGATGGAGGAAACGGGTGATCATCTGCTGCTTCATTTTCGTTTCACTAAGACCTTGTGGAGTTATTTTCTCATAGGTTTTGGTGAGAAATGGGTTATGCCCGAACAGTCTTGGGGATGCTTCAAGCATGGAGATGCAATCATGGAAATGAGAGAGAAGTCTAATAACCTATTGCATGTTTATCATAAGACAGGGCAGGCAAGAAATATTCTAAAAACATGGCAAGATTCGAGAGTAAAGACCATAAATTTGAACCACAAATACTCTCTATTCAGTTAACTATAAATTTGTTCATCAATTCAAATACAAATTATAAACCAGATTTCAAAAAAGTTCAAATCAAACCTGATTGTTGAATTTGATCAGGTTTTCTGTTCTGAGTCATCTGTGCAAAGCTTGAATCATCTGTTGCTAAAACAACATTAGAACAAAAAAAATGAAGGACTCGTCAAGAAACAGAATCCCAAGAACATATCATTATTTAATGAATTTAAATGTAAAATCACGATTACAGATAATCTATATTCAGTAAACTATAAATTTGTACATGATACAAATCATAAACTAGATTTTAAAAAAGTTCAAATTAAACCTGATTGTTGAATTTGATCAGGTGTTCTGTTCTGAGCCATCTGCGCAACGCTTGAATCCAAGAAAATGTCGATAGGGTATTGTGTTCTTTAGATATGTTCCGTTTCAAAGATGCATCTGTTGGTAAAACATCAGAACCAAAAATGAAGGACTCGTCAAGAAGAATAATCCCAAGAACATATAATTATTCAATGAATTTAAATGTAAAATCACGATTCAAGACTTACATGTCTGCCTATTGAATGGTCAACTTGCAGATGCAAGAACTCTCAAAATTTACTTGAGATGTATGGATGGTGAACTTGCAGATGCAAGTAACTCTAAAATTTGGCTTGAGATGTCGGATGATGAACTTGCAGACTCAAGAACTCTCAAAATTTGCGTCAGATATCTGGAAGAGTCTCCAGGCTTGGAATCTTGGAGTCTAAATTTGTACAGCAACTTTTGAAATTTTAAAATTTCTGTTAAATTCGTTGAGACTGGAGTCAGGACTTAGGACTAGTACGGGGTTTAACGGACCAAGGGAGTCAATAAATCGTTACACACAAGGGGTGGTTTATACGGTCAAAATGCTAAAACGTACGCACATTTTGGGGGATTCATTCTCTTCCCCCAAACCCATCGTAAGGCTATTATCCCCTCGTGATTTGAATCACATCCTCGAATTTCGTCTTTCCCAAATTTCAAGGCAAGGACCATCGTCCACCTCATGGAGGGATATAAATCCCCCAAAATGTGCGTACTTTCTAGCATCATTCTTTTTACAGACCCGGCAACGGGTTAGGGTCGACCCTAGCCGGGTTAGCGGGTTAACAAATCAAGATTGCTCAACTCTAACCCTGACTCAAGTCAGTTTTCTAAACCCTAACCCTAGGCGGGTTGACCCTAACGGGTTGGCGGGTTACCCTTAACTAAAATCTAAAATTTTTAAAGACTATTTATTACTCATTAATTATTATTTTAAACTTAAAACTCATTAATTAAATTAAAAAAATTTAAATTTATTAGTTCAAAGATTAAATTACTAACTAAAACTTAAAAATTAAAATTAACTTATAAAAAACTTAAACTAAAGTGTTATTTTAAAAAAAAAATATATAGTTCACGGGTTGGCGAGTCACCCGCGAGTTGGGCGGGTTAACCCTACTAACCCGCGGTCCAAAAATATCAACCCTAACCCTATCCGTTTAGTTGGCGGGTCGGGTTGGGGTCGATTTTGGCGGGTATGGTTACGCGTTGCCAAGTCTAATTTTATAGGCAAGCCCCCTCTATAAGCACCCCCAAAATGTCCATGGTTAATAATGGCAGTCCCCATTCTTAATGGCACCATCCCATTGTGATCAAACTATTTTGACCCTAAAATTGGTCCCTGAAACAATCCAAATTATTTTAGTATACACTTTTAGAGAGAGAAAGAGAAGCAGAATACGAAGACGGAGGAGGAGGTTCAGATGGACTGATGGAGGAGGAGAAGAAGAAGAAGGCTTCATGAACCAAATAATGAAGAACAACCCCTGATCTATCATTTTATCCCTTCAATCCCTTACATAAACATTTTTTTTTTCTAAGCATGATTTGTAATCGACACTGTGTTGCCGTTTTAGGATTGATTTTTTGGTAGCACGACGCAGTTTTGTGTCGTATAAGTCGAATCATCTATCGTTAAACATAACTAATCCCACCAAAACTCCTATTAATATTTGATGACTTGGATGAGAAGTCCATTATCTATTATTTTTGACAATGTATTTTGCCAAGTCAACTTCCAAGTTTATATTTACAAGACTAGTGAAGGATTTTTTTGGACAAGTGCAGTGGCCGAGCCAAGATTATATAGTAAGAGAGGCCAAAGTGTAAAACATCTATTACTTTTAAGGACCAATATGAAAAAATAGGATTTTTAGGAGGGGCCTAGTGAAAATTTTGTCCTTCACATGCGAAAATTGAATAGTTTTATAATAGTATACATGGTGTGATAGAATGACCCGGTGCCATGGCCCCCTCCGGTCTCAATGTGGCTCCGCCACTGGGCACTGTTTACTTTTTTAGCTTCCACTTTTTACTACGTTCACAATTGCCTTAAAGATGCACTTATATAAGTTGTTTCATCCACTTGAAAATTGGGGTCGTCCGTCCCTCAACATACTATTCATTATCTTCTCAAAATTGTCCCTAAAAAAAACTTACACGGACATATCACTAAACCCAACTTGGAAAACTACAAAAATATCACTTCATAAAAGTTTCAAAATTTACACAAAGGAAAATTTTGGATTTTCTACAATGAGTAATGCTACACGTACCAAAAGTGGTTGACATCAAGTTTGATCGAAATTTTTGTGGGGTCCACATACACAACACAAAATTCGAGATTTAGCAACGGTTTCAAACAGTCGCAAAGATCAATTGGAACAGTTTAAAACCGTTCTTAAAAGTGGCGTCGCAAATCTTTAGTCAAGGATTTTTAGCGTCCATAAACTGTTCACAATTAGAACGGTTTAAAACCGTCGCTAAATCTTCTACTTAGCAGCGTTTAAAAACCGTTGCAATGTACCAACAATAAAAACTTAACATCACTGCAGAAACAGACACCTATACAAAGCCAAGAAAAATTACCTTAACATAAAATAGCAAATTTAAAGTAATTAACATGCATTTGATTGGAAACAAATATAACTAGCATAATAACTACCATTGTTAGAAACACAAAGCCATAATAACTAACATTGTTAGAAACATAAAAACATAAGTAATTAACATTGTCAAAAACATAAAACCATAGTCTAGCTTGCAAATACCTTAAAAAAATTAGGTACAACTTTAAAACCATAATTTCACTAAAATAAGGTCTACAAAAAACTTAATAAAAGCTTTTGGCCAAGTTGTATGTCCACCCACACCGACATCCCCGAGAGTTTCAGCAAAGCTAGTACTAATGGACAATGGAGTATTTGGCTGGTTGATCGCATCCAAGATAACTCGGCAGTCTTCGTCGCTTAGAGGAATCCCATGCACTGTTTGCCCTTCCATCTCAATCACTCTACCTATAGCAACAATATTTCGACGCCAATCAATTAAGTTGCACTTCCTTTCTCTCCTTGTTGATTCCATACCGAGTTGTTGTGTAGCTGGGGTAGATTGTGTCTGAATAATATTGGTTTGATTGTTCAAGATTGTTTGACACATTGCCTTGAAAACAGAAGCAAATATAAGACACAATGCAGAAGTTATAGAATAAAAACTATGCATAAGTAACAATAACATGAGGCAAATAAATAATTCAGCAAATAACCAACATTAAGTATAAAAAGTTATAATCACAAACACCAATAACTAAAAGAACTGATGGAATATGTATTAATAGAATAGGCAGGGATGCTAGGGAACAAAATTATTTTGGCCCTACCAATTAATCTATCTACTCTCCACAGTCCACACTCGTATACAAGTAGAGGTAGAGGTTGATTGATACATGCACATGGAGAATGCATTGTCATCCCCATCATATAAATATATACAAGTTCAAATTTTTTTATTATAGTTAGATAAGCCAATGCACAAAACAAAGGTAGGGACCATAAAAAACATGATGTCCACAATAAAGCATTCAAAATACAACAAAAACTGATATTATAAACCCTTTTTTTTATGTAGCAAGAATCATTAAAGCCTTACCTTTCTCTCTTTAGATCTTTCTCTTTCT
>MVGT01004287.1:646887-680166 GCA_002174775.1 Macleaya cordata
AGGATTAGCTAGAGTTAGAACATGACATTCATATATTGCATAAAATTAATAAATTATTATTGTTAATCCACAAATTACACCAACGCAAGATAAATCTTAAACATCCCTCACTTTGTGCATCATTACTTTTAATATTGGAAGTTATATCTCATACTTGAGTGCAACAATGAACATACAGAACATAAAAATAGGTAAAGTTGTTTCTGGTTGAGCAACTTGATCTGACAATTCATACTGATAACTAGCAATTTATAAATACACTGAACAAAATTTTGAAAAAACTGGTAAGCCAAAAAATCATTCAACGATAATAATCCAATGTGTTCCTCTCCCTGACCTTCTCAGAGAAGGAGAAAGAGAGAGTTGCAAACCTGTTCTGTTGGTATCAATTGCAACATTACATTGATCTAGGGCATCAATAAACATAAAACGCTAAATCGATTACAAAAAAATCCCGAGAAATCGAAACCACTACTTCGATTTTGATGCTTCTGACCACAAAAACCCTAAATCGAAACTAAAAAGAAAGCAGCAGATAGGAAGAAGAACGAGAGAGAGAGAGAGAGAGATACAAGAGATTAATGTAAGCTTACATTGTCGATTTCTAAAGCCATCAGGTATCTGTCTAAAACGAGGGAGAAGTTACGGATCTGTTGATCGAGATGGTTGCAGATCTAAAATAAGAGAGAGCGATGATAAAGAAAAACAAGGGAGAATGATATGATGAGCTCCCTCTGAGACTCTGAAATTAGATAGACAAGTAAAAAGCGCGAAAGTGAAAAACAGGTTTCATGGAACCCTAGACTGAGAAGGAGAGGAAAACAGAGAAGGATAGGCTCTTCTCTCTGAGTCTCTTCTCAAATCGAAAAAGAAAAAAAATAAGAGAGAGAAAAGAGGGGTACCGTTTGGGAGCTGGAACGACCCAAAATGGATTTATCTTATCCGTTCCATTGGAACGGTTCAATTCTGTTTCAGAATAAGGACAGAAATGTGATTAAATCAAACTGGGACGGGTCAGAAGCCGTTCCTGTACTGGAACGGTTTTAAACCGTTCCTACACTATTTTTCGACCATTCCAAATCAGCTACTTTGGTGTAGTGATATGCATGATCCAAGAGTTGAGGTTTTGTGAAGATATTATTCTCACCATGTAGATCATCTTCAAGAAAAATCGGCCTATTTCAAAACTTCTAACCTCATAAAAATTGATGGAAATTCAACGGTTTGGAATCAACGGTGAGGACTTCCAAACAATTTTTGATGAGGTTATAAGTTTTAGAATGGGCTAATTTTTCTTGAAGATGATCTACATGATGAGAATAACATCTTCACAAAACCTCAGCCTTTGGATCGTGCCTATGTGGACCCCACAAGAATTTCGGTCAATCTTATTGTCAACCCATTTTCAGTACGTTTAGCATTATTTTTCTACAATATAGAAAGTTTAAAACATCTTTACTATTATAAAGGGCTTCATCGGCTCCCCATGCAGCTTCAACTAAGCCGTAACAAAGTCCTCACATATTTTTAATTTTCCAAATTGCCCCTCCCATATACAACATCTCTTATTTTGTCTTCACCTATTTTAGTCATATACATACTCATATTATTCATGTTTTATTTATACACTCTGCTTACACTCTATGTAAGGTCCATATGAAAAAGATTCAAGGGCTGATTTTTTATGACGATGATCTTTACCTTACGTAGGTCCCACATGACAGTGCCAAAAAGGTATAATTGCAGTGTTAATAGAGAAAAATTAAGAGATTTGTGTAACGGTAGATTTGCCAAGTGGTTAACTAAATTTATACTCTACTTAGACTAGTTCTAAGGCTTACTCAAATTTGATCCAAGGGATATTTTTTGTAGATGAGCTTCTTAACATTTATATCACATCAGTCCAAGAGTCATCTTCATGTAGGACCACTTGCAATCTTATTTCTTTTAACAATAACGTGCAACATAATTTGCCAACTAACTGTGGGGGGGCTGGTTATGATTTAATCAGGGAGTGTTTTTTAGACAACTAACTCTAATTTAGAGTTGGCAAAAAATATTAACCCAACTCTATCTAAACAAGTTAAGTTCAGAATTGAGCATTACTCTTCTACCTTATTAGTGTTGGGGTCGACCCTAACTCCTTCATTTATTTTTTATATAGCTTAAGGCACGTTTGATTCAAAAATAAAATCACAGTTGTTTGGTCAGGAATGGAATCACCCTAGAATGTGATTCCTAGGAATCTCACATTCCATAAGCGAAGGTGAGAGTCAAGTTGAAGCGCGCTAGCTACCCAATTTGGGGGTGGTGGTGTTGGGTTGAGATTCTCAATCCCCCCAAAATAAGACCACATTTTTTTTTATGATGAACATACTCTTTTAAATTTTTGTTATTTACAAAACTAACCCTGTGCAATTAATTTTACGGAGAACGACTAAAACACCTAAAATTTAGAAATACATGTCCAAAAACTCCATGAACTTTTCAAAATAGCCAAAACCCCCAAAATTCTCAAAATTAAATGTATAGATGTATTTGCCCTTATTAGATAAGGAAGAAACTAATTTTGACCAACTCCTAAATTTGGTAATAGGATATATTGAAGCATTTAATTTAGATAAGATATTAAATCTTTCCTAAAAATATTCTTTCAATTAGATCATACTTAAATTAACCTAAGTTTTATCCCTAATTAAGATTTTCAAATTTTGCCTATTATAGTCATAACTTTTGTTTACAACACTTTTATGAAGTCATTTGCTTAATTTTATAGCTCATTTTTTGCCAATACAAAATTCTAGAATTACTTAACAAAAAATATAGTTAGTACAAAATGACTTAAACGTGCAAAATATTTTTAGCATATGCACAAAAATAAAACAAACGAGTCTAAACAATTTTTGCACAACCAAAAATGAAACAACGAAATTTTTATTCCCGTAATATAAAATGCAAAAATTATAATGCATAAGCAAAAATTAATTTGTCAATGAAAAATTCTAAAAATTAAAGAAACATAGAGTCAATGCAAAACGATTGACACGTGCAAAAATTTTGTAATGTTCAAACGAAGTGTAAACAATAAAGCTTCGATTTAAAGATGAAAGTGGTTAAAGCGCATCTACCTTTAAAAGTCCTCATTATTTCATGTTCAAATGGACAAAAATTATTTTTGCACAACAAAAAAAATTAAATAACGAATTTTTAAGTCAATCAATACAAATTGCAAAAATTGTAATGCATACAAAAAATTAATTTGATCTAGAAAATATATATTTTATCTTTTAGGTTAGAAAATAAAAATAAATATAGTAGTTTATAGAAAAAAAATCTTTAAAATATTAAGGAGATAAAAATGATTTTAAACAAAATAGGAAACTAATTAATTCAAAATTGTCAATTAAACACCAATTACGGAATAAAATCTTATTAAGATATTATTCTCTAATTAAAAAAGAGTAAATACAGAATTAAAAAAAAAAGAATTATTGACTAGTGGGGTAAACAAAAATTTTATCCCTTAAAAAGTATAAAATGGTAAAATAAAAAAAAAAGAAATTTTAGCTATTGTGAAATGTTTGTGGGTTTTTTGGTATTTGGCAGTCAAAAATGGAGTTTTTGAGCAAAATTATCTTAATTTTATTATTTTAGATTTTATGTTACAGACAGTGTTAGACCTAGAAAATAGTTTTCCTTATCAAATGTAGATCTGAATTTTTTTTAGATCTCCTCTCTCTCTCCTCTTTTCCCCTCATCTCTTTCTCTCTATCCCTCTTTCTCTTCACGTAAGGTGGAGATCTGATTTTTTTTTCTTCAGATCTCCTCTATCTCTCCTCTCTTTCTCTTCACATAAGGTAGATATCTGATTTTTTTTTCCAGATCTCCTTTCTCTCTCCTCTCTCCTTCTCTCCATCACTCTTTCTTTCACGTATTTTTTCAGATCTCCTCTCTCTCTAGGATAACTAATAGTTAGTTAATGGGCATTTTAGACAAAAAATACTTTGGACTAAACTATCAATAATTTTATAGCATATACTTAACTGTACTATTTCTTGTCAATTAACACTAAATTGTAGTTCCTCTTACAGATTTTATTATTGTCATATTCAACTAGATATTTTTAATTATTCATAGAATTTTATTTTTTAAAACTACTTAATTTGGAAAGAATAAGAGAAAGAGTTCTACAACTAACAAGCTTTTAATTAAAGAGTTTCTATTTATTAATATTACTTTTTATTGTAGTAGCCAATTAGAAGTTGACATGTGGCAATAGATGCTAATGTGGCACTCTATATGTTGAGTCTGTCACATCAGCATTACAAGTTTCTACTATAGTAATTTTATATAGATGCGTGGGCAACTTGCATGGAACCCGAGTAGAGTAGCTATAGCAAACTGAATCAAGCAAATTCCCTACATTTTAGAGAAGCTAAAAAATAAATTCATATTCCTCTACCCCTTGCATATAACTCTGCTAACCCATAGTTATATTAAAGCTTATATATTGTTTTAATTTTTGTTATTTGAGTTTTAATTAAGAGAGATAAGAAATAGGTTTTAATAAAAAGAGAGAACAAATATAATTAAAATGGTGATTTAATGAAGACTTAAATGAGTTTTATATGTAAGAGAGAATGAATGGAATCAAAATAATTTTATTAAAATCTTAATTAATACTTGCTTAGGCGAGTTGGCTCGTGGGTTACACAAATCAATTCTATTTCTTTGGCGGGTTGAAAACCTAACTTGGCCCGTTTAATTGGCGGGTCAAGTTGGCAGGTTAGGGTTAATTTTTCTAGGCCTAATGATGGTAGTAGGGGTGGGATGTAAAACTAGACCTGACAACAGGTTAGGGTTAGAGTCGACCATAGGCAGGTTGGTGGGTTACCTGGTCAAGATTGGTCAACCCTAACCCTATTTCGTTTATTAAACGGGTCAGTTTTTCAAACCCTAACCTTGACTTGTTTAACATTTTTCCATATAAAATAATGAAATGGGTTAAGGTCGACCCTAACGAGATTTTTGAGCAACGGGTTATGAATGCTCAACCCTAACCCTAACTTGTTTAATAACGGTCGAGTTAGGGTAAGATTAGATATGGGATAAAGAGTTCCCCTTTAACCAAAATTTGAATATTGGATTTGGGCTTAAAACCCATTTTCTGAGCTTCCTCACTAGTTAGATAAGGGTCAATCCTAGGCGTGTTGATGGGTTAGCGGGTCAAGACTATCAAACCCTAACTAGTTTATGAAACGGATCAATTTTCAAACTCTAATCCTGACTAGTTTGACATTTTTCTATATAAAACAAACAAATAGGTTAGGGTCGTTGAAACGGGTCTGAAAATTCCAACCCTAATTCTATCTATTTAGTTGGCGGATTGAGTGAGGATAGGATTGGCGGGTCACGGGTCATTTTGCTTAGTCTATTCACCTCCCAAATAGTCTTCCCAATATCTTCACCCAGGGTAATGCTACAAGTACCTCGGATTTGCACACAAAATCATACCCGGGATCTAATTTGGGTCTAATTTGAGTCTAATTTGATCTAACGTGAGTCTAATTTGAATAAAATAATCAGAGGTATTAGCAAAGGTGCAAATCCAAGGTGCTTGTAGCATTTTTGCACGCACCCATTGTAAAAGGGTATTCTAGTAATTTGATAGAAGAGTTGTTAGTCTTGCCGAGAAAGGCATTTAAACTGGTCAGGGCTTTCACTTCCAACTATGTTTCTCTCTCTAGCTTTTCCTCTTGGACTGACAAGCCTCACATGCCGTCGCAGACAGACACTACTACATCCTACGTGGCAGTGTGAGAAAGAGATCTAAAGCAAAGCAGATGGGACCCAATAGCAAATTTCCTTCTCCAACTCCAGTTCTCATTTAAAGAGATTTTATTTTATTTTTTATTAGGGTTTAGTTTCTATACTGAGCATTTTTCATGAATTGGGATTTGAGGAAAAACCCTAGATGGGAATCTCTTAAGTTCCACAAAGATTCTGCCCTTTCCAAGACCTGCAGGGATTCAAGAGTCTCTTCTTTTTTCCTTCTTCCGAGAGAGGTTAATGAAGCTGTAGATAGAAAGGTTCGAGCTTTTATTTCTTAAATTGAAGAGAGAGAGAGGAGGAGGTGATGTCTGCAAAATTTCTTCATGCTCTGACAGATCCCAGATCTGCAGAAGCAAATAGGAAGCATGACTGGGATCCCACTCCCAGAAGAATTTTTGGCCAAACCCACAAGAGGCTTCCTCCTGGTATCCCTTCTTCAACTGGGTATTTCTTATTAATTTTATTATTGTTATTATTATTATTTTTAATTAGATCTTAATTTGAATTTATCTCCGTTGATTCAGTTATGGGTTTGTTTCATTTTTAGGTTTTGAGAGAACTAAATTTTTACATATCAAGTTTCTTTTAGCATCCTCCTTGAACTTGCTGTATTGGATGTTTTGCGTGCGGAAGGACCTTAAAAGTTAAATACAATTATGTAGTTACTTTGCTTTTTAACATTTCACAATTGTTTTTGGTCAGCAGCGTTATTTCAATCTCGTTGTCAGTTTTGTTCAATTATTTTTCTTTCTTATTAATCTAATTTTACTAATGTTCAATTATTCAAAAGAAAGTTTCATCCTTCCATTGTGGGTTTATGTTTGTGTCTGGAATTTTTCATCCTTCTGTTATTTTAGGCACGATGAGCTGCATTTTTAATTTTTTTCGAGAAGAAGAGCCTCCGGCTGCAGTACAAAGTCCAACCTTGATTTCCACTCTTTGATAACTATTAATGGTTGATCAATAGAATATATGTAATCATCTGTATTAAGATGTAGAAAAAAAAGAAAAGAAAAAATATCAGTTACAAATTTCTTTGCGAAGACATTGTTCTCATCTTCTTTCAGTGCATTTCTCAAATGAGCTTAGCTTGGCTTTCCTAAAACTGTTATGGTTCTCTATGTGTAAAATTGTTTCTCGTGAATTTAGGGACTGTGGTTTGTGATCCAAAAATTTGTTTTCAAAAACTAATTTACACCTAAACTAATATACATTTTGTATTACATGTAAAACTGTTTTAGAATTTACTATAAAATCATGTAGGATTTTATAAAACAAAAGAAAAAATGTTGTTTTCTTTGTTTTCAATGAAATCGTATAGAATTTTTATAGTAAAGTCAAAAACAATTTTGATTGTGATACAAAATATAGTTAGTTTATTAGTTTTTGAAAACAATTTTTTAGATCACGAACCACATGGGCCCCTAATTATTCTTATTTCTTTAAAAGCCTGTGTAACGCCGTTCTCATGTGCTTCTTGGAGCACTCACCATTTTTCTCCATTAGTAATCTGACTTTTGATTGTAAACCTCTTTTATTTTTCCAATAAGTCATTCTCACATGAACAATGATAACCTCGGCTTTGAGCTTGATGCTGTATGTTATGTACAGACAGCTACGGTAAGAATTTCTCGTATATCTCATTACTTGATCTGCTTTATTTGCGCTTTTGTGCAAGGATATGTAATTATGTGGGGCCTTTAATAACAGGAAAGAAATCAGAGCAAGAACTTGAATGCAAATTCAAAGAGTCTCCGTGGAGTTATCAGTAGCTTCGTTATCATCTTCTTCTTTTTCATCCTCTTTCTTTTCTCTTGAGTATAAAACCTCTCAACCAGAATCCCATTCCTCTGAGAGAATCATTTTTCCAGAAACGCCCTCGAAGGATCCACCTATTAACAACCCAAAAGAATCTCAACTGGGGCGGCACTCCCCTGATTCCCGAGACGTGGTTAAGGATTCTATACAGAGAAGCTCATGGATTATCAGTTAAAACTACAAAGAAAGAGGAACCAGTAAACTGTGTAATGAAGCACTGAGGTATCTAAGTCGGTTGATGGATCATTTGGGGTTGGAAGAAATTCAAAGCCCCTTACCTATGGATCTCAAGGAATCACTCAGATCTCCTGCTAAAATTCGAGAATCACCTTGGAATTTTAATGATGGATTTGAACCACTGAGATTATCGTATGAAGCGATAAATGGGTCTTTGCTTTCAATACCAAATGATGCTCTGCGGTTCTCCTAGGATGAGCGGGAAACACGCCGATCATCTTTTGAATCCCGTGATACCTTAAAATCAACCACAAAGCTCTGAGAACTCCCAAGGCTATCCACTGGACAGTAGGGAAAGTTACGAAAGGTGTTCTAAACACTGATCCAAAATCAAACTTCATTTCGAAGGATTTGCAGAGAAGTAGTAGTTACAATTATTACAGAACACCAAACTTGCAGCAAGACTTCGGAAATTATGAGCAGCCTGCTAGTGTTGTGACAAAGCTGATGGGCTTGGAAGGTGGCCAAGAATTTTGTGTCTAACTTGAAACAGAAAGTAAGTAATCAACTAATCATCCTTTTGACCCATTTTTTTTTTTTTTAAAATTCTTGGTCACTGGTTAATAAGTTTTGTGCTTTCTCTTTCAGAAACCAACACCAAGATTAAGTGAAGATGGGTTACCAATTTTCCTGCTACAGATGTTGAGATTCAAAATTGTAATGATCATCCCGGTGAAAATGAACAGAACCAACAACCATGGACGTAGCTATGGGATCAATCAAATGAAATTAGAGAGTATTCAGCACCAGATTAAAAAACTTAAAAGATTGAACTCGAACCACAATGAAGCCACCACAGATTACATTGCATCATTGTATGAAAACACTAATCCAGATCACAGATACATCTCTGAAATATTATTAGCATCAGGTCTTCTACTCAAGAGATCTTGGCTCAGGTTTGACAAAGGTTCAGCTCCACCCATCTGGTCACTCAATCAACCCTGACTTGTTCTTTGTCCTGGAGCAAACCAAGGCCAGTAATGTAGTCTCAAACGATGGACCCAGTAACCAAAAAATTCTCCAACAGAAATCAGATTAAGAAAAGCTCCATCAAAAGCTTATTTTTTATCTTGTTCAGAAGTTACCTTTGGTTGGACTTTCAAATGAGCCTTGGGTCCAAACTGATAAGTTAACAAGAAGGACCATGAATGCACAGTGGCTACTAAAGGACTAGTGTTCAGAGATAGAGCAGCTTCACACCAACACAAAACTTGATTGCAGCTTTGACGAAGATGAAGATAGATTAAAGACAATCTTATTGGATGATGTAACACACCTATCAGAGAATTGGATTGATTTTCACAAGGAGGTTCCAGTGGTAGCTTTGGATGCTGAAAGATTGATTTTCAAGGATTTGATCGATGAAATATCTAGTTCTGAGGCTGCAAACCAGAGAGCCAAGACCGCAGGCACATTAAGTAAGTCTCTTTGCTTCTCTTTTATATTATATTATTTATTTTGTTTAGAAACGTAATAATGCATCGTTAATAATGAATCTAATTTTAGGAGTTCTGTAGTATACATGCTCAATGTAATCAATATATAAAATGCCACTTTTTTTTCGCTCCATTTGTACAGACTTTACCTTGATCCTTGTTAATAAGCTGTAGTCCTTTTAAAGCTGTAATAATCAATTTAAAATACCGGTGTTATCCGATGTCTCTGTCAAATTAAACACGAAAGTTTTTATTGCTGAGATAAGAAGCTTTTTCTACTCGACTGATCAACAAAAAAGTAAAAAACATATATGAGAAATATTTGAAGAAAAGAAAAATGAAAACAATGGAAACAACTAACTGCTAAGATTAGTTCTTGCAGAAGTTGAAAGAGTTAAAAGTATGTATTTTGATCATTTAGGTCATTACGGGCCAAAAAGAACCAGTATTTGTCTATCAAATCAAACATGAAAGTCTTAACTGCTGAGATACTGAAGCTTTTTCTACTTGTGACTGATCAAGAAAAAAAGTTAAAAAACATATATGGGAAATATTTTGGACAAAAGAAAATGAAAACAATGGAGACAACATACTAAGATTAGATCTAGCAGAAGTTGAAAGAGTTAAAAGTATGTATCTGATCATTTAGGTCAACAAGAAGTTGAAAGAGTTAAAAGTATGTATATTATCATGTAGGTCAACAAGAAGTTCTATGAGTTCAAAGTATGTGTCTGATCATGTACGTTAACAAGTAAGTTCAAAGATTTGCTATGTATCTGACAATGTACGCCAACAAGGCTGTCTGCCACAAAATGTTAACCTAAATCTTTTAAAGAAAAAGAAATCAACTAATGGTTTCCATGTCTATTCTGATTAGAAAGTCCAGATGGGCCTCTTTGGCCTGCCTCGAAAAATCATCATGGCCTCCAGCCACCACCACCACCACCGAAGAAGCGTCCTCCCCCACCGCCAACGGCAATAAACATTCATAGTCATGATTTGAAGTTTATGAACAATAAATTTGTCACTGATCATCATCTTAACCTGTAAATTAAGGTCGCATTTAGTTTGCGTCCAAAAACATGCTAGATTAGGAAATAGGTCAAAAATCTGGGTTATATTCAAGAGCACTATAATATCCACTATAATATCTGAAAACATGTTTGGTACTAAATACGGAAACTGGCCAAACCAACTCTGAAAATATATATAATTTCACTGAAAACACCAAAAATAAATTTGTTTTGTTTTGAAAATTTGGGTTATTTTCTGAATTGTATTTTAAAAAATCATTTCTAAAACCGGCCTAACCAAATGCATTTTTTTTCAAGTTTTCTAGGTGTGGGTGTTCCCTGTTTAATAAGCAATCAATGTTATTAGGAAACCAAAACATTCCAAAATGAAAATTTCAATCTCTTTGTAAAAAAAGAAAGCAATATTTTAACTTGCCTTGGGATCTTTTTCTCGAAATATGAACATGGCGGTAACCAATAACAACCTTTGAAGCCTGAGAAGTAGAGAGGTTCACAATTAGATAGAGAAGCAAGCAAGGAATATAAGACATTAAAGTATAAATGAAA
The DNA here is from genome assembly GCA_002174775.1 of Macleaya cordata. Lineage (NCBI taxonomy): Eukaryota > Viridiplantae > Streptophyta > Magnoliopsida > Ranunculales > Papaveraceae > Macleaya > Macleaya cordata. The sequence goes on from MVGT01004287.1 coordinate 657,794, forward strand.
TATTATATATACAGCATAAACCTATAGAAGTACATAAGCAAAACAGAGTTGAGTACAATGTAACCCCTAATGTTTTTAAATACCAAAAATAACCCCAATAGCTGCTGCATAAATGGATTTGTGAAGAAACATAACAAAGAATCAATTACAGAATTGGTATCTTTCTTCAATTTCTACAGTATAAACTGGTTTATTTATGAAGTATAGAGAACCAAAATATCAATTTCAGAAAGAGATTCGTCTCCTGCTTCAACTTCTTGTGCTGTATAGAACTGTTAATGCAGAAATTGAAAGAAAGAGAAACTAAAGACAACAATCACTTCAACTTTAGGATTTTTAAGGTAAAAGACTACCTTGACGGCTTCTGTTACTGACTTTTCCTCTTTAAACTCGACGAAGGCATAACAACATCCTTTCTGCACAGATTTAATATCCAGATAAAAGCATGAATACCTCAATAAATGCTAAGTGTATAAATTTGTTTACGAACCCTGTCTTTGAAGATTTTGATACCGCCAGGCATAATTGGCCCAAATATGCCCAGTTCTTTTTCTATTTCTTCAGCTGTAACTTGCAAAGGCAACCTGCCCACATGAATGGAGTAACCATGCACAAGCGCAGGTGCAACCCTTATAGGATTAGCAGGTTCTCTGACTTGGCTCAGCAGCTGCAACCACATTCCATTTCATTTAGTTAATATTTATCGATTCTTGACAGAAAATAAGCAAGAAAAATTGGTGAGGACATCAGTTCATCATTTAGAGCTTATGAAAGGAGAAAGAGAGGCCCAACATAACCTGCCCTTGATGGGGAAGCTTCCTTTTTGTGGTCTGGACCAGCCCAGCCCAAGTGTATATACTTGTGGCCAGCGACTCGGTCCGCATTACTGTTCAAGTACAATGATTGGGCTCAGACAAGTCCAAACAAAATATCATCTAACTTTTGGTGATTTACTAATGCTTTTGGTCATCTCCTTACTTGGGAAACTTTTTATTATAGAAATGTTTAGAAGTCTGTTAATGGATTTTGGAGTTGTCATTATGAGGGTCTCCCTATGTTGTCAATTAGGGCAAACTTGTTGGCTAAGGTGGTGTTTGTTTGTTTTTTGCAGGTGAATCTGTTTAATGGGAATCAAAGCTTGAATTGTGCTGGAAATTCAAGCATAGGAATTTTAAAATGAACTTATTTTTATTGGTGATCATCTCAAATTCAAATTAAATGTTTAGCTGACTCGTTTTAAAAAATCCGACTCTACTAAGACGTAAAAGCAAATAAATTTTAAACATGGGACTTAGCCGGTGGGCTAGATGAGTATGCGTGCTATGGAGGTACATGCGCATGAATATGCAGGACTTAGCCGAAGGGCGAAGTGAAGCTTCATGGCACGGAGGTGCTATGTTGTGTATATTCGAGAGCAAGCCGGAGGGTTTGGTGAAGCTTCAAGGCTTGGAGAAGCTGCGAAGTGTATATTCATTTCATGGGCTGAAAAAGAGTATGATTGGTCTCATGATTTGATGTTTCATTTTAGAGAAACTTAAAAAGGTAAATAAGACTCGAAATCTGGAGTATTGATTGAACCTAAATGTAAGATCATGTCCTAAATCAAGTTCCATTCCACTCCTTCAACAGCAATAGGATAACTTCTTTATTGTCCCATAGTCCCATAGGAGTTATGAGTATTCTACAATCCTTGATAAATTGCATTTAGATCATAGTCACTATATCATTGTACAAGTTTTAGAAATGAGAACTTGCAACTCCTGTCAACGCGGTCTTTAGGACCCCTCTTGATCCAATTGGTATGGCTTCTGAATGTGCTCAAGTCGACAGGCCAAATTTTCTAACTAAATCCTAGGAAATCAAATTCTTTGTACTCTCAATAATAACGTGTCACACATAATTATTATCAAGAGGACTGAAAAAAAAAACAGCACCAATGGTAAAACACAACTAAAAATGACTTCTAAAAAGTTGAACAATTACTACTTTTTTAAGCAAAAAGAAATTTTCATTTTTTTCTAAATTAAAGTTACTTTACCTCAACTCATGTGTCTTCCTTTCTATTTCTCTTCTTCACTTCTCCACCGCCTCCACCTTGCCATTTGCACCTCACCACCACCCCTAACACTAGCCACCTCACTACCATTCACCACTTCCCCATTGCCACAACCTTGCCATTTGCACCTCACCACCACCACCACAAAACCAGCCACCTCACTACTACCACTACAATTCACCACCTCCCCATTGCTACCGTCACTGCCACACCATTATGATTCTCATTTTTGCCACCTCAAAACCACTACCTTACCATCACTATCTAACTACTCCAACCACCATGCACCACCTAACCATCACCACTCACCACCACGTTAATGTTGCCACCTCGCCATCATTTTTGTTATATTGACTTTTTGTCATGTTACCATGCTAGTGACTACTTTGTAACTTATGGTAACTCCCAACTTTTTACTTTCTAAATCTAATTGCCAAACACCCTTTAATTGATTAATATAGTAAAATAATAATCATAATAATAAAGTTGATATATATTAAGTTATTATTCATAAATTACCCGTGAGATGACAAAGTTGATTTGGGTGACGATTCTCTTCCCTAAGTTGATCATCCTCACGAAAATTAGCACATTTTAGAACCTATAATTTCATCATCCAGTGATTGAAAATCAATGATGATTGAGTTATTCATTTTACTGTTAAATTCAATTAATGGATGATGGATTACACATTTTAGAATTAACTAATTTTTTGCAAAGTCTATATGATAAAGAGAATATCCTATCTTAAACTCAACCCTTAAATCATCTCTGCAAACATTAAGGATCAGCTTTTTTAAGCCTGCCAACCCTTCTTGGTACTATTATAATAATCATTATTATTTATTCATAATAAATTATTTTGTCATTTTTATATCGTTTTATTTTTATTATAATAGTATCATTATTATCGGAGAAAAAAAAAGGCATTTATGCATGCATCGAGGAAAAGTTAATTCTATCATAAAAATAAAAAATGTTACAAGCACCTTGGAAGTAAGAAAGAGAAAGAAAGGAGATGAAAAAACAATGACGATATGGGAAGCAAGAGTAAATTTAAAGAAAATGAAGCATCCAACATCACACCATAATAATTGTATTGTATTCAAAGAAATGTAGAAGGTGAAACACCTCGTGTCAAAGAATCTCATATTCTCTAATCCCCTAAGCTACACCAGTACACACATCAATGTTGAAGAAAAAACTCACAACAGAAGCATATGAAGACCGAGGGGCATCTTGATTTGTAGAAGAAACCAAAGCAGCATCTTCAGTAAGTGGTTCCACCAGATTAGCTGGTGGCTCATCCCCAAGATCCTCTAATGGTCCCATAGAATTGGCTGGTGCCTCATCCCCAAGATCCGCCAGTGGTCCCACTGGATTGGCTGGTGGCTCATTCCCAAGATCTTCAACTGCATGTATATCAGAAACAAAATCAAAGTGAGCTACGATGGGGTAAAAAAAAGTGCATTTCAAAAAACTAAAAAAGATGATATAGAGTAGTACCAAAATAGGAAAAGAACCTAATTATAAAGACCAACCTAGTGTGAATAAAGCAATTTCTGGTACCCGATTTGTTTTCGATACTTCAATGTTGTCCACGTATCGTAAAATGTCGTGGACTACATAATACGACAAGCAGTTGAGACTCTCTTGGCGAGCCAAGAGGACTGATTGGGCAAACTTTCGCCTGAAATCTTCCCTCCCATTCAACCATCCTACAATGAAAATATTTATTTCGTTACCCTCGCCACAATAATAAGCATCTACACTCAGTATATCTGCCTTATATCCACTGTAGTCCATGGTGACAATCTTCTCTCCAATGGCCTGCATAAAAATGAGTTATTCGTCAATCACAAGCATCCAAATCATTTAATATAGGAAAGGATCAGAAGCATTCTCTAGACAGTGCAATTCGATTCCATAGCAGTTAGCCAAACTCCGACCATATATTTCAGGTTACTTACCTACGCAATGGATTTTCAGAGAAGTGTTTCTTTTAAGAGGTTGGGGATTCTCATACTACATCAATCATACAGTGCTTTGTACAGTGACCTATGGGGATCACGTAAAGATGATCCAATGACTGTTTTACATTGAGGATGCTCTCCATGCCATGTAGGTCATTCTCACTAAAAATTATATTCATTCTAAAACTTCTAACTACATCAAAAATTTGATTGAAATTTAACGTTGCAATCTATTTTACAGGGCCAATTTTGTGAGGATGATATACATGGTGAAGAGAGAATCCTCACCAAAAATCAACCATTGGATCATTTTCATGTGGGCCCCAATAGGCCACTGTACACTTAAGCAATACATGTTTATTCAGTCTTTTTCTTTTGATAAATGTATGTGTTTATTGTTTTTCTCACCAAGTTATGCGTGACTGATCTAAAGAGCTATCATTCTCAATTAAGCATATACATATGATTTATTTCAAAAAAAAAAAAAAAAATAGAATAGATGATCAAATAATCCTACATAATACTAGTTTGAAGAAACTTACTTTTCGCTTAGTCACAGAAGTCATGGAACCATCGAGTTCCGGTCGGCAGAGTATACTTGCATCGTGATAGAATTCCAAACATCTATCCGGAGCTTGATGAAGAAACTGGTAATATACTTGCACAAAATAATTTGCAATCCTCATAGCATGGAGAGCAGGATCATAATCCATCTGATATATCAAATGTTGAATGTTAGAGGAAAACGTAGATTAATCAAAAAGAAAACTTTTGGAATGCAGTGAATTAAAGTACCAAACAGCAATAAAATGTTAAGATGTACATTTGCCAAAGCTAAAAATTGCTGACTAAAGACCTGAGATGGACAGCCTCACTAACATGACAGATTGGACTAATAGTTGGTTGGTTCACCTCCAATTAGAAAGACATCCAAACCATCAGCATTGGTCAAACCAAAGTGCAACCATATGCTAGCATATTTGGAAGAAAAAGTGCCAGGTGTGTCTCATAATAAAATTATAAAACACACCCCCAATTGATACAATTCGCACTATCAAACAGATCTTAAATACGCATGTAGTCATCCCCACTTCCAAAAATGAGAACCCCCAATTACACCCAAACCAAAAGCTTCTAAACATTGGGAACCACCCACTTTGAACCAACTAAAAGTCAACTTTGATGCTTCCTTTCCTCCAACCCTAAGTAATTGGGCTCGAACTCAGCTCTGACTCGGCCAAGGGGCGAATCACGAGTCAAGCGAGTCAGGGCTGAGTCACTTGGCTGTGACTCGGTTGTGACTCGACCTATATAGTTTTCTAATCCCCTATCACCCACTTAAAAATTAAATGTCTAAAACCCAGACCAGCTCACCCAACTCACTTAAGAGTTAAATAGTTAAAACCCAAGCCAAATACATCCTTAAATACTTGATTAAAGCCCAAACCCCACTTAACCCAACCCCATTTCACCTAAAAATTATGTTTTTTCTCAGATCTATATGACGAGTGTGGAGTCTGCACACTCACAGTTGAGCTCTTCTCGTCTCTCCTTCACCTCTCTTTTTTTTTTTTTGCAGGGTTTTGAAGTAAAAAAGTATTTTTTTAAGAGTTAAAGACTAGTGACTCGGCCCGAACGTGACTCGGGGGATTGGCATTTGCTCGACTCGGCCTACCCCCGATCGCCGAGTAACTCGTGAGTTACTCGGCGAGTCAGGCCGATCCCAACTACTTAGCTCTAACCAATGACAAAACTGACATTGGCATGGTTTTGCATGATTCTAAAGGTGCCTATTCACTACTATGCAGCAAAAATAGAAGCTGAGTGCATCGCTTTACGAGAAGTGAATTATTGCCTTCAAAAGTTAGTTTCTTTTTACGGAGAAAGATGTTCATGTCTAAGTGTGTTTCCCTGAAGCTCCTTGTACACTAATTTCAAGTTAAAAGTTAAAACAACCCTGCAAAGCTACAATTGAACAAATCCAAAGGCTTTACCACATATTGGAAATGGCGGTAAAAAAGAACACAAAATGAAAACAGGATTTTTACATGATTTTTTTTGAGATCCAGGATTTTTACATTATTCATTACAGAAAATCAGGCGCCAACAAAAAAACATCAAGCTATAAAAAAACCAAAACTTTCTTGATAAAAGCTTACCGATGTTTTATGAGTTGTGACGGTGTGCTGAACTGATGTATCATTGATGTGCGTTTAACGTCCCAAATCCGGTTACCTTATAAACCTAAACCCAAACTCGTGACTTGAAGCCTTAAAACCAAACTTTTTATTGGTGCAAATAATTCAGTTTATGGTAAAACTGTACATCCAATATGGTTCTAATAGTTTCACTAACCAGATCTACTATTATTGGTGTAAATAATTCAGTTTTGGATAAACAACAATAATCAGATCAAGTAAACTTAATCTATCATCAACAGGTTCGTCAAAATCGACATCCACAAAATCAAATCCAACAATAACAAAGACCAGCTCGAATCAGATAGATCATCTCAGTCCAAAATTAACAGTATGTACCAAGCAGTTGGTTTAGGAGTGGCTAAAAAATCATAGGGGTGAAGGCTCATGCACCATGAATAACGTAATTCTTTAGCAAGTCAGGGTCATACTGGTACTTCGTGCATGACTCGGTCAAGTCGTAAAGCCATGTAAACTACAAATAAGAATGATACAAGATAAAAAAAAATAAAAAAATAAAAAAATAAAAAAAAAAATTGAGGGAAGATGAGTTCATTAGATGTCTGATTTATACTACTTACAATGCGAAAACTATGCCTCTTTCATCATGAGGAACTTTACAAACTACATGACTGATAACATGGTGATATCAATAAGGTTTTCAAAGCTGACCTTTCCAGTGTGTTGAGTGTGCTGATGAGCAGCCATTTGCCAGTATAGATTTGTCCGTTTATAAAAAAGCTTCTGCAGGCTTCACATAAGATGCACAGGAAAAATAATTAACCAATGTAGGACGAGGATATTTAAACAAGAAACTAAATATGAATTCCATAGTGAGCTTGGAACAAAATGTATAATATGGATTGCACAGCGGGCTTGGACAAAATGTGAATACTTGTTCAATGAGCATCCCACATATAAAAAATCAATTATTTAATCATCAAATAGAGCTCTTCTAGTAAGCAGCTTTCATGCAGGTGCTAGTAATACAAGATTACACCGAAGCCAAAACGCAAACAAACAAACCATTTGATAAACTAACACAATAATCATATATTTCACTTACACATAAGAAAAGTAGAGAGAGAAAAAAGAACATATATATGACCTGGGCTGGTTGTTTCTAATTATCTAGTGATTCAAATTCAGATACCCATATCCACGGCAGAACAAAAATGGAACTGATCACTTAAACACTTGAATTTTTTTATGAACTTTTATAAGCTAAAGTTAGGCACTACCAAATTATGACCAGCATTCCTGGAAACTTGGCATAGATTTGCAGAACAATATCATCGGCATGGGATACCTGCTTACATGAGATCAGAAAAGACTGATTCAGCAGTTTCCACAAGCAGGATCCAGGAAGGCAGGGAGCAATCACGCTAAGCTGTGCTTCAAGGGTCGCAGAGACAGGCTGAAGCAATAAACTTTAACAATATTGTGGCTAATGAATATGACCCAAGGGAGAAGTGTCAGAATGTTAAAGCACATTTTTCAGTATGATGAAACTGAGTAATGATTGAAGCTGAAATTTAGTTAGGTCTACTTTAAGATTTAGTTGATGCTCTTATTAATTTGGTGCATTTGGAACCCTTTCTAGCATAATGGTTTTCACAGCTACAGTTTCAACTTTCAAGTCCTTTGACCTATAGAAAGAAAATCTAAGAGGTGTTTTTATATGAATATATGTTTGGGAACCTTCAAACTAATATTAATACATGGCCTGATAAAGAAGTACAATTAAGCAATGGAATATTTCGTTAAACAGAATTTGCCACAAATTGATTAAAAAAAATACCAGTGGAGTCCTTTGTGATTCTGAAAGACCAAGGTTTGATGTAATCTGGTCTATCCTGGCAGGTTATGGCATGCTTAACTGGAGAAGCAAGCCTATTGCTGATCGGTGCAGGTCTTTAATGTATAATACTAGTGTTTTGTGATGAAAATGTCAATAGAACAGTGAATATTGTGGCTGATAGGGTTGCCAACTTTGCTAGAGGTTCCTCCGTCGTGGGATTAGTGTCCACCCACGTTTCTTTTGGATGATCTATACTTGGGCTCTAGTACCCTAGATTTAAATAGCCCCTCTTTATGAATAAATTTCTTTTGCATATTTTACATATATATATATATATTTTATGAATAAATTTCTTTTGCATATTTTACATATATATATATGCAATTACAAAATTAAAGCAAACGAAAAAAAAAAAAGGTTCCAGAACAGAAGCATCTGTGCAATCATGTCTGCAACTTATGACAAGAAAATGTTAAGCTAAAAACTCTTACATTGAACAAGAGAAAACCCTAAATCTAATAACACCATCACAAAATTACACAAAGAAAACCCAATACTCAACAGAAGAAGAAAAAAAAACCGAGGGTTTGATCCTCCATTTGGATTTCACACAAGGATGGTGGATCATGGATGAATAATCCAATTCCATAAAACTGAAAAGGGAGTTAAAGAAAACCTAAAAGTACTCGAGCAAAACCTAAAAATAAAAAATGAGTGAAACCTTAGAAGTTAGAACCTCAATATCCTACGACAACCCGTAAAGACAAAAAGAGAATGCAACCCAAAACCTACAACTAATAAATCCTAGATCCAGAAATCAAAGAAAATAATAAATTGAAACAGAACTTAAACATAGAAAAAGACAGACAAGCAACAAAGTAGAGATTAACGATTCGATAGATGGAGAGAGAGAGAGAGAGAGAGAGAGAGAGAGAGAGAGAGAGCAAACCTGTGACAAGAAGCTCGGTTATGGTTTCTGTGTGGTTGACGATGGTGGCTTCCGTCGTCGTGGACACTGGAGAGACTGAGTGGAGAGAGTGACGAGTGAGTGGGTGGGTGAAGATTGAAGAGAGGAAAGGAATGATTAAAAAAAAATGAGGGTTTTGGGTTTACATGGGTTCTGGGTGGACCATTGGATCAAATGAATTGGAGGATTCCTGTCCGCCGTTAGATGGTAAAGATGAGACAAACACGGTTAAATTGAAGCAAGGCCCTGCTTCGTACACCTTGAGTATTCGCAAATGCAAAAATTTACGGTTTATCATGTGTTTGTAGATGATTGATGAGAGCATCTAATAATAAATATTTGGTAGGATTTGCAATGAGCTTACAAAATCAACAATCTAAATTTTTTTTCTTCTAATTTATAGAATTTTAATTAGCACTTACAAGAATCGTGAATTTTCGCATTTGCAAATATTCATGGTGTACGGTGTACCAAGCAGGGCCCAAATAACTTTTTCTTTGTGTCAAACTTTTTGTGTGAAAATAGCATTACTCAAAGTTTGACACAAAGTCTCACACAAAATTTTGTGGGATCCACATTGATAAATCTGAGGGTTAATAGTTTTTGAGGATGTTCTACTCACCATGTAGATCATCCTCACAAAAAATGATCACATTCTAAAATTTCTAACCTCATCATAAGTTGATTGAAAGTAGATTGTTAACGGTGAGAAGTGAACGGAAGAAAATGGACAATTTTTTATTAGGTTAAAAGTTATAGGATAGGATGATTTTTTGTAATGATGATCTACATGGTGAGGAGAACATCCTCACAAACGATCAACCGTTAACTTGTATCCATGTGGACTCCACAAAATTTTATGTGAGACTTTGTGTCGAAGTCTCGTGTGAAGTAGCATTACTCTTGTTTTATAGAAAGCCAATGAACTAAAGAAGAGGGTTGTGTTTTTTTGTCATTTGATCAAATGAAGTGAACTTCTGTCTAACAGTTCGAAAGTATAGATGAGACACGCACGAACGTTTGGAGCGGATGTAATCCTTAATTGTACGGTTGCTAATTTCACATCCCTTCTCGGCTTCGAAAAAAAATTTCACATTCCTTCTCCGTTTTTTAAGAAGAGAGGGTTCGGGTGCCCTTCTTGAGTTACCATCAACGTCTTGTGGGACTCATATATAGATAAAACATGGGCTATTTTTTTGTGAGGATGATCTACATGATGAGAAGATCATTCTAAAAAAATTTAGCTCATTTTAAAACTTGCAATCAAGTCATCCAGTTTTATTTTAAATTAACGGTGACTGAATCATTCATTTTTACCTTTAAATTGCATCAATTGATGATGGTGTTACAAGTTTTAGAATAGGTGCGATGGTGTTACATTTTTTAGAATCGATGTTGTTAAAGGAGTTCTTAAAAATATTAGGGGATGGATTTAGTTTTACTAGGGGGTAGTTATTTAAAAATTAGTTGGTATCTTTCCACCAAACACTAAAAAATCTCAAAAAAAAAATAAATAAATAAATTTCTCCTTCCCACCACATTCATCGTCATCATGATCTCCACTAGTCACCCCGACTCCCGTCGGCCACCACCACTATCGTCCAAAACAAAAACAAAAAACCCCCTCTTCCATCACGCACAGTGAGAGAAGAGATAGAGAAAGAGATGAGAGAGGGGGAAGAAAGAAAGAGATGAGAGGAGGGAGAGAGTGCGGATCTGGAAATTTTTTTTCAGATCCATGCTCTCTCTCTCTCTCTCTCTCTCTCTCTCTCTCTCTCTTTTTCCCAATCTCTCTTCCCATCTCTTTAATTTATCTCCATCACCATTATTTTCACCACCCTCACTCCCACTCCACCACCAACAACTACTGTCGCCACCATCGGCAACCTGAATTTCAATTAAAAAAAATTCAGATCTAAAAAAATTCTTCAGCGGTGGAGGAGTGGTGAAGATGATGGTGATGTTAGTAGGGGTGTACCCTTTAGAATTAGCTGATTTTTTGTGATAATGATGAACATAGTGAGGAGAACATCCTCACAAAAAATTAGCCATTGATTCATTTGTATGTGGGCCTCACACGCCATGTAACAGTGATGGCATTCTACTGATGGCACTCTCTTTAAAGAAATAGCATTTTTGTCTTTTGTCCCCATTTTAAGCGAACATTTTTTAATTGTTCGATCCCTCAAGTGTAAACATTTTTTATTGTTCACATCCTTGTAAGAGAACATTTCTAATTTGTTTACATTGTAAAGTGAATATATCACGAATCTGATTTTTTTTTATTCGACTAGAAACTCGAAAAAACCTGAAAAAAAAATTAAAAAAAAAAGTTACAAAGATTGATCTTATTACCAGAAATAGTATATTTGAGCTTCTTTGGGAGGAGTAGTAGATTCCATACATTCTCCAAAAATATTTTTTGAACATAACTCCTTCATTGATGGGTTTACCTCTCAAATAACTCATCGTCTTCCAAACTGACGACTTCCGATAATCGAAAAATGATGTCTGACGAAAGATAACTGTGGCACCCATATTTTTTATCGCCACAATGGTTGTGAAGGGTGAAAAAGGGTTGCTTCGCTTTATTGCGAAGTGGTACATGCTTCTTTTGAAGCATGGGTGCATGAATTATCTTCATGTTTTGGGAGACATTGGATGTCTTCTTAGAAGACATGTGGGGCTATAATCTTTCCTTCCTTGAAAGAATGATTAGGATTCCTCAGTAATGATGTCATTTTGAGGTTTCCTGGGGCAACTATACAGATTTTCTATACTTGAAGTGTTGTTAGATATCTCTTTTGAGAGATATTTCCTTAGAAATATTCATCTTTTGAACCTAGGGTCTCTGGGTTCTGTACAGATTATTTGTACTCGAGGTGTTGGTTAACATCTATTTTAAGATATTTTTCTCTTGGAAATAATCCTCCTTTGAAGGGTTCTATCCTAGAGGGGATTTTAGTGCAAGTTATTTCGGCAATGACATTCCGTTTAAAGAGTATGCTTTATCTGATAAGTTATTTGAATTTGCATTATGAAATATTTTTTTACTGAAGATAATGTAAGAAATGAACTTTTCGTCAAAAGGGGTGCTAGGATAATCCAGCACTGAGTTACTTACAGACTTCAATGGGCAGGCTGCACTCTATGGGGCTAGGAAGGAAGAACACTTCCAGCACAAAGCCCCCAAAGATTGTAACAACCAATGAATTTATTTTATATTCCTGTCTGGTCTAACCAATTATCGAGGTTTAATAGCCTTTTAAGAACTGAATATGGAAAATGCTTAATATAAAAGCAAATTAATAGCCTTTTAAGAACTGAATATGGAAAATGCTTAATATAAAAGCAAAGAATGCAAAGAACTGAAAATATAAAGTGTTTAATATAAAAGCAAAGAATGTAAAAAAAACTGAAAATGTAGAGTGTGGCGCCCCGTATTTCGACTGGTCCGCCAACTGTGGTTAACCTAGGCGTGAAACCCGCGGCGGCGCAAGGGCCCGAAGGGCCATAAAAATGACGACCTTCTCCTTCCCTCTCTCCCCGCCTCTCTCTTACGAAAAGAGAAGGCTTGGGGATGCCGAAAGAGCCTGAGGCATACAAATTTTTCCCGATTGAGAGTTTACCTTGTGCCGCGTGTCCTCGTCCGTCCTTCGGGAGTGGCGTAACCACTGCTATCGCAATCGTCTCCTGGGTCCTCCCACTCGAGGGGATAGTCTGCTCCCGCACCCTCTTCTTCGGGGATGCAAGTTTCTTGGTGGCAGTGTTCCAAGATTACTTTTTGAAAAGTGTGTGTGTGTGTGTGTGTGTGTGTGTGTGTCTATCCTATAGATGCTTCTATCTTTTCTTCTTTTAGCTCGTTTTTCTGGTCACTTTAATAGAGGAATAAAAGTCTCATCCTTTGTTCAATATTGTTGAGTCGCCACCTGAATTTGAAGGGTATCATGTCCCTTTGGTTTAGAAAAAGGCATTACTTAGTCTCTTTGGAGAGAGACCAAGTAACATCTTCTTCTATTTGACTCAGTCTGTGATGTATTGTGTAGAGATTCTAGGTATGGAGTCCTGGTTACGGGTCAAGAAGGTATTAGGCCCCTGACAATCGCCTGATGCTAGTCGATTTCTACTTCGTAAAGGGAGTTTTATATCAATGTTGACATCTCATCTCGTGTGCACATAGTGTACGAACTCTCCTGCATAAGAAAACAGTTAGTTTGGTTTTTATAACAAAATAAAGTAGAAAAGATAAGTACATTAGTGTAAATGATCTGACCTCTGCTTCTGTTATCTCAACGAACGGAGATAACAAAGTGGTTTTACCTATTCTTGCTTGCCTGCCTCAACGCTCGGGAGGGCTTAGGTGGATTATTCATGCTCTGGGAGATCTTTGTATCTCCTGCCTTGAGAACTTTTCTATACTAGCGATTGGGCTACAACTATTCCTCATTTGAAGAGAACCTAGCGTTCTCATGGGGAATGGTCGTAACTCAGATGATGCGTCCTTCTTTGAAGGAGCGTGAGATGATTGGGATTGACGAGTCATGTCGATGATGCGTCCTTATTTAAAGTAGCATGAGAGGATGATGGTTAACGAGTCATACCGGTTTTGTAAGTGAAACCTCCTTGTGGGTGGAGTTCCTTCGTTTCTCTCTTGACTTTGAAGGAGTTTTAAAAAGAGATTAATTAATGAGTCGTGCCAGATTTGTAAAAGAAACCTCCTCGTGGGCAGAGTTTTGGTGTTTCTCTCCTTATTGGAAGGAGTTTTGAAGATATTGACGAATCATGCTGATTTTTGAAGATATTGACGAGTCGTACTGGTTTTGTTTGAATTCTCCACGAATTGATCATGTTGTCAATCGTAGGGTTTTCTCTCGTTTTGAATTGGGAAGGTTTGCCATCTCGAACATTATCTAATATTATATAGCGTACTATGGAGTCATGCTAGAAAGAATACTCCCTCAGAGACACACTACATTAATACTACTTTGACAATAACAACTAATTTTTGTTTTGAAGGTTTACTATTTATTATTTTACAAAAAGAATTACAATGCTTAAATATCTTTGAACAATGAATTATAAAGAGTTTAAGAGTATTGAGTATATAATTGAGCGCTTCCTGGATTTGACTAGAGATTTGGGCAGAAGTTCGTTACTATTTCTCTTGTCTTCTAGTTTCGATAGGTTTCTTTGACGGAATCCTAATCGATTTCTCCTTCTCGACTCGAAGGCATCAGATGGCCTTCGAAGAGATTATCGAACCTTAGAACTAGAAAGTGTACGTGACTTGAAAACAATCGTACACGAAATTCAAAAATTTGAATGTGGATCGAACTCTGAATGAAAACCTTCTCGAGATTCAGAAAACTATAGTGAAAAATGGATCTAAGACCAAAGTGAACTCTAAGGTGTTTCTGAGATGCTCTTCAAGTGAACTCTGGATGATAAAATAAAGAAGGGGAGGGTCCTATGTATCGGACATGGGGTCTGTTCTGAGCGTATGCAGATCCCTGGGATCTGTGCCTAAGTCGGCTGCCGCATGGTAGCCCCCTGGTTAGGCGGTTTAGCCTCTTGTGGGGCCATCTAGGGCTTTTCGTGTCTTCCGGGTGTTCCGAGTTCGTTTTCAGAATTTTCTAGGGACGATTCTGTATTTTTTGAACCTTCTAAGTGTGTTTGTGGGGGTTTCCAAAGCTTTATTAAGAGTTTTCGGAGGTTATGGGGAGTTCATGAGGCTCTAGCTCAGGTCTTAACTCTTTCGCCTCATTTCGACTCTTTCGGGTTCCATTTTCAGACTCTGTTTGACTAGTTTTGATGGAATCATTGAGGTGCTCTAATTGAACCAAATTTAGGTGTCTACATAGAGTGCTTAATATAGAAGCAAAGAATGTAAATAATTGAAAATATAAAGTGCTTAATATAAAAGCAAAGAATATAAAGAACTGAAAATATAAAGTGCTTAATATAAAAGCAAAGAACTTAAAAAACTAAAAATGTAGAGTGCTTAATATAGAAGCAAAGAATGTAACGAATTAAAATATAAAGTGCTTAATACAAAAGCAAAGAATGTAAAGAACTGAAAATGTAGAATGCTTAATATAGAAGCAAAAAATGTAGAGAATAGGATGTAAATGCTTAATATAAAAGCAAGAATGTAAAATTTGAAAGGAAGTGTATATATAAGAAATAAAACTGCAAGAGTAATTGAATTTGGATGACTTGTATTTATGTAAAAGATGTTTTACAATAAAATGACTTGAAGATCTACATTTTGTTGATCATCGATAACGATGACTATTTTAAGGAAAATAAATTCTTATGTTACATAAGACAACCTAATTTGAGTTTAACTCTAAGGGAAGATTATTCAATCATGATTTTCATGGACTTCTATAGACTTTCATGGACTTGTGAAATCAGGTGTTATTGGTTCAAGACTTTGAGAGAGTCTTGTAAAGTCATGTGTTATTAGTTCAAGACTTTGAAAGAGTCTTACAAAGTCATATGTTATTGGTTCAAGACTTTGTGGGAGTCTTGCAAAGTCATGTCTTATTAGTTCAAAACTTTGATAGAGTCTTGCAAAGTCATGTGTTTTTGGTTATAGATTTTAAAGTCCATGACTTTGATTGATTTACTTTTTCATGGACTTTGAAAGACTTTTTTGTACAAATTGGCTTGTATGAAATCCCACCAAAATAGGTGGGATTGTGGTGGACTTCATATTAATAACTTAATATTAATAATTAATAACTCAATATTAATATTAATAAATAAAAATAAAAACTAGTATTACAAATAAATTATTAATAATTGATAATATAAATTGATATGATTGATAACTAATAAAAATTATTAATCATACAACTATTATTTATTTATAATCATTTCTTATTATTATTAATAATTTATAATAATCATAAATGAATAATTAATATTAATAAATATAAATTAAAATTATTATTATTATTATTATTAAAATATTAATAATTAATAATATAAATAGTTATGATTGATAACTAATTAGTGGCGAGATAGTGTAGTTACTACTATGCGGAATGGTGTTAGAGACAATGGCAATAATAGGGATATCTAGAATCATAACAAATAACATGTTTTTGTTATGTTTGTATTGAACATGTTTTGTTGGATGTGATTTTGTGTGCTTTATCTTATTGAATTTGATTATTGGAACTTATCTATTTAATGAACATGTTCACTATACTTCAAGAGTGTATAGAAATTCATGAAGAAGTTTGTCAAAATCTACTATTATAAATCATCTAGACATTCTAAGAGTCAGTAGATATCCATAGATTTTGTGATGTTTTGTTGAAATTCATGAATTTTGTTATTACAAAACATCAAGAGTCTGCAGAAGTCTACAGGAGTCTGCAATAAGAGTTTGTAGGAGTCTACAGGACTCTGCGCAAGAGTCTACAGAAGTCTACAAGAGTCTGTCAAAGTCCATCGAAATCCATCACCTTAAAGAGTCTAGGAAAGTCCATCAAAGTCTAGATTAAATATCCCATGTAAGCTAAAAAGTCATAAAATCTAACTAAAAAGCAAAAAGTTCTAACTAAGAAGCATTAAACTTCTAATTTAGGGCTAAACAAGCCCTTAACAAACAACCATCTTAAAGCCTTAGTCTTTGTTGAACATCCTGATATCATTTTTGTCTCAGATATTAAAGCTAAGGATATTTCTATGGCTAAATACTTCAAGAGATGTAAACTGAATCATTGGGTAACAATCTCACCGATTAGGAAATCTGGTGGGATAGGGTTTGCTTGGAAGGAAGGTATAGATTTAGAGGTTGTTCATCAAAGTATAAATATGGTTAATGCTATTAAGGAAGGATCTTGCAAACCTGAATGCCTTCTCTTTGCTTTCTATGATCCTCCAACCAAATCTGATATAATTGATGTTTGGAATTTTATCAAAGAGCTTGGTGATGAAATACAAGATGCCTTAGGTATTGATAGGGGATTTGAATGTTATCTTTAATTATAGTGAAAAAGTAGGTGGCAATCCTTTTCAGTTTAGTTAGGTTAGGGATATTCTCAGTATCATTGACTCGGCTGGGCTCATTGACCTGGGTTTTTCTGGGCCTTCTTTTACTTAGAATAATAAGCGTTTTGGGTGGGTTAATATTAGGGAGAGGCTTGATAGAACTTTGAGCAATTCGGAATGGCTTACTCTTTTTTCCAAAGCTAGGCTTTTCCATTTAACTTCTACTGGTTCAGACCATTCTCCCATTTTATTGAGTACTCAGCCTAAGCACCTTTTTAAACCTGGGCTTTTTAAGTTTTTTAACACTTGACTTTCTGAACAATCTTGCATCGATACTATCCATAGTTCGTGGTTGCTTCCTGTTGCTGGCTCCCCGGCCTATTAGGTTGTGGATAAACTTAAAAGGGTAAGATATTCTATCAAAATTTGGAATAGAGATATCTTTGGTAATGTGGCTAAAAATATTAAAATTGAGTTAGACTATCTCACTAATCTGCATGCTCATTCGATGACTAACAGGGTGATGGATAACATTTACTTTTACACTGCTAGATTGGAACAGTTATACCTTCATGAGGAAGATATGCTGCGCCAAAAATCTAGAGATTCTTGGGTCAATGATGAGAACACTAAGTATTTCCATGCTCTCGCTTCCCAAAGACAACGAAGTAATCATATTAGTGGGATCATAGACTTTAATGGTATCTGGGTTTCAAAGCCTTTAGATCTTGAAAAGACTATTTCCTTGCACTTTGTTGAAGTGGCCTCCACTTCAAACCCTGAGCCTGATGAGGAATTTTTAAATCTTTTCCTTCCTTGTATTGATATTACGGATAATGAAAGGCTTTCTAGATTGCCTTATCATAAGGAAGTCAAGCTGGCCCTAATGATGATAGGCCCTTCAAAAGTGCCAAGGCCAGATGGGTTCCCCCTCTTTTCTTTCAGAACCAATGGGACCTTTTGGGTCCTGAGTTAATGAAATTAGTCCAAACATTTCTCACGTCTGGTCATCCTAGTTTTGATTCCCAAAATTACTTGCCCCTAAAGGGCTTCTGATTTTAGGCCTATTAGTTTGTGCAACACTGCTTACAAACTCATTGCTAAAATTCTGGTTCTCCGCCTGAGACCTTTGCTTGATAAAATTATTAGTCCTCATCAATCGATTTTTATTCCTAATAGGCAAATTATTGACAATATTATCATTGCCCATGAGATCATCCACACTATGAGAAAAAATAAAGGAAACAATGGTCTTATGGGCATCAAATTGGACATGTTAAAAGCCTTCCACATGGTGGAATGGTTTTTTCTTATTGGGATCCCTAGAAAATTATGACTTTCAGAACACTGGTGTAACCTTACTCATGAATGTATTAGCTCCCTTGAAATTGCCATTCTTATAAATGGTAACCCAAGTCCTCCTTATTTGCCCTCTCGTGGTCTGCGGTAAGGTGATCCCTTATTACCTTACCTCTTCATCATCTATATTGAAGCCTTATCAAGAATGCTATCTTCGGCTAAATCGAGGCAGAACTTCCATGGTATCAAACTAACTAGATATAGTCCCTCAATCTCTCATCTTTTGTTCGCTGATGATTGCCTTCTCTTCGCAAGAGCTAACCTCGTTGAGGCAAGGAATTTAGTGGACCTTATAGAATCCTTCAGTAAAGCCTCTGGTCAACTTATTAACTTTCAGAAATCTGGGATTTTTTTCAGTCCTAATATCCAAAATAGGCACTGCAGAATTCTCTCGAAAATTTTGCACGTAAAAAGGATTGATGTCAAAGATAAATACCTGGGTGCCCCTTTGTTCATTGATAAATCCAAACGTAAAAACTTTGAAGGTATCTTGACTTCCCTTCAGGGGCGTATCAAGGGGTGGAAAGGTAAATTATTGTCTCAAGCTGGCTGAACTGCCTTAACGAAGTCTTTTCTAGCCTATGATTAGACTTTTCAGTCCGCTTGTTTCTTGCTTCCCGTCTCCATCTCAACCCAAATTAATAACGGGATTTGGCCAAAAACTCCAAAACTAGAATATTTTTGTCCAAAAACTCCACAAACATTTAATAATAGCTAAAAACTCCAAAATATCTTATCACACATGCAGAACTTTTCTTAGACATTTTTACCCTTTTCAAGACGAAATTAACCAATTGTTAAATGAATTGTATTTTAGGAAACTTATCCATTCACCCTAAAAATTCTAAAATTATTACAAACCACCTACCACTAATTTCTCTAAATTAAATTAGTTTTTGAAAAACCTTGAGATTTCTAGAAGGAAAAAATCACAAACCATTACAAAATTATAAACTGCATTTAGAAAAAATTTTGCAAAATAATATTTGAAACAATGGATCATCAATAAAATCAAAATAATCTTAAAAAGATAAATAAATTAATTATGCAAAAATCACTTTGCACATGCACAAAACCTTTATTGCAAAAGCAAAAAATAATTTGCATTGGAAAAAATGAACTTTATTTCCATAATTTTGTTTGCAAAAATAAATTTTATTTGATTTGTTTGAAACTCAATAATGTATAAAGACAAAAAAATAATAATCTGAAATCATAAAATTGGGTTTTTTAGCAAAACAATATTTGAAACAATAGATCATCAAGAAAATCAAAATAATCCTAAAAAGATAAATAAATTAATTGTGCAAAAATCACTTTGGACATGCACAAAACCTTTATTGCAAAACTAAAAAATAATTTGCAATGGAAAAAATGAAATTTATTTCCCTAATTTTGTTTGCAAAAATAAATTTTATTCGATTTGTTTGAAACTCAATAATGTATAAAGACAAAAAAAATCATAAATCACATAAACACAAACATTAGTTGCAATTCGAAACAAGCTTACATGAAAAAAAAAATAGAAGTGAAAAAACAAATAAGCTGCCAAATTATGCACAAATAATTGCGTAAACAATTTAATTTAACGATTCATATAGAATTGCAAAAATAAAAAAGAAAAAAATTATAACAGTTTACAACTACTTTGCAAATTTATATTTGAAGAAGAGCAAAAATGATCAATAAAAAAAAAAAAAAATCTGGAATCCTTACTCTTTCTTTGAGGAAACTACAATAAAAAAATTTCTTCGTCTTCAACAAAAATCTGGAAGAAACTCTGTTGAAGAACAAAAAATAAACAACAAAGAAGAATAAAAACTATTTAAAAAATAAGATATTGTTGAAGATCTAGCAAATAATCCTCTAAGATTTGAAAGATTTCGATTTTGACAACTAACAATAGTTTGAGATAAAAAAGGAAACCAAATTTTCAAACAAAAATTGAATCTAACGTAAATCAGGGAAGAGAGAATATATGAGAGTGAAAACATGAGTTAATTTAGGAAGGGTAAACTAGTGATTATAAAAATGAAAAAACCCACATGTTTAGTCAAAGTTGGGTAAATAGATATTTAGATAAAAATTAAAGAGAAAACCGTAAATACAATAAATAAAATTGGACTTTTGGATATTTGTAAATGTTTGTGGGTTTTTTGGTATTTGTCATTTAAAAATGGGGTTTTTGAGCAAAATTATGAATTAATAATCTTCAGCGAGATTTTTGGTGGAGGAAGATGAGGGGAAAAAAAGGTTTATACCTAAAAGCGTGGGCTTTCATGTGTAAAACCAAGTCTTCGGGTGGGTTAGGGTTTCAGAATCCTAGACTAGCTAATCTAGCTAACCTCTCCCGCATTGGATGACGTCTTATCCAGAATCCAGAATCCTTATGGACTCGGATCCTTAGAGCAAAGTATTTCCCGAATACGGATCCCCTTTCCGAGTCCATAGCCAAGCAAGGATCCTGGATCTAGACATGCCTAAAAAAAGGGTTGTCTTTAATCAAGGAGAATTATATTTGGAATGTTGGTGATGGATCCCTTATCAGTACTTGGTATGATAATTGGATACAAAACTTAAATGGCAAACCTGTAGTTCTAGATGGGGTTTCCAGAGCTAGTGATCCCATAGTCTCATCCCTCATTGATCCAATCACCATTAATCTCTTCCTCCTCCTCTCTCTCTCTTTATCTCTTCACTTCTGATTCTTGTGAAAAAACTATGAGTATTCATCCTAGGTTTAGGCAGCCCTACATTAGGAGGTGGGCTCCAACAAAAAATGGGTTTTTTTCGGTTAAAAGTCTCTTCACCACGAGTTGTCTTCTCAATCACATTCAAACTTGTCGCTTGTTCATGATATGGATAATAATATATGGAATAAAATTTAGGGTCTTAACACTTTGCCTAGAATAAGCCTTTTCTTTGGAAGTTATATAATCATATCCTTTCTGTTAGAGATTACATTAGTAAAATTATGCATCATGTGGATCCTATTTGCCCTCTTTGTCACACACATAATGAACCTGTGCATCATTTTTTTCTAAAATGCTCATTCACAAGAGTTGTTTGGTTTCTCATCCGACAAGCAACTCATTTACATCTTAACAGTAATCTATCTATCAAGGATTGGATTCAGACTTGGTTCACTACCATATGTTGATCCAAATTATGACATAGAGTGGGTTGTGATAAGCTCCATCTGTAATACCCTGAATTTTTTAGTTCAAATTCGCTTTGGGTTCGAGAACTAGTATTATGAAATTATCTTAAATTGAATTATCTTTTGTGAAGTCATCTTTTGTAATAAAATCTATATATATACATATTTATGTATGGGTTAGATGGGCTAACCAAATAATTCAGGTAATGGACTTGGCAATGAAACTATGGGTTTTCAAAATAGTATGGTGGGTGATATTCAGACTTATGATCTAGGAGTTATGGTCATTATAATATAATGTGTACATATAGATAATTTATTAAGGAATAATGTTTATTCACTCAAAACTTTTGATTTAATCCACAAGATCATTTTGATTGGTACATGTCTTCAAATCATTAAACTAGGGACGTAAGTCATATCAAAGTTTTGGTACACAAAAAATTTATCTAGTATTTACTATTTTTATTTAATATTTGACTAAAAATAATAATAATAAAGATTATTTTTTCTAACATCCACCTCCATTACCACTAGATAGTGGTAGATATACTACAATCACTACCACCACTAACTATGATAGTTAGTCTACCACCACTAAGTAGTGGCTAGTCCACCATTGTAATGGCTAATCCACTACTATTAATTTTATTTTTGTCCACCACCTTATGATTCCATTTTCACCTATATAAAGAGGTAGTTTGTAAAGACAAGGAAGGAGAAGGGAGATAAGAAAGAAGAGAGAAATAGGAAGAGAGGTTTTCAATTAGAAATAAGTATTTTCAACATCAAAAAGAGAGTTTTTATACTAGATTTGGAAGCAAATCAAAGGAGGAGCTACTAATTCTCCTT
>MVGT01004287.1:680426-711046 GCA_002174775.1 Macleaya cordata
GAGTTGCTACTCTAAATTGTAAGTAGTTGGTTAATTGAAGGGTGTGGACCAAAGATCTACCGTTGGATTGGTAAATATTTCATATATTTATTTGTTAATATATACATATATATATCATAGAAAAAGGTAAAGGGTTACCAGTACTATTTTTAGATTTATGATTCGCCTTGGTTAAATTCTATCTCGTTTAGACAAGTCCTTACATGAGTAGAATTTCTGGTATATGTTTGATAATCTAGTTACTTCTATTTGATCTTAGATCTGATTAAGGATCCACTTGATGTATCGAAAATTAGACAAATATATCTTGTTTATGTTAAAATTGATAATTTTTTAAATTTATTTACTATAGTTTTAATTTATTCAAAATTATTGAACTGTAATAGAGACCTAGCTGAAAGTATTTTGTTTAAAGTAATGAACTACGTAATGCTTGATCCCTAAAGGGTACGTAGGCAGTCGTAATGACGGTTCGGCATAAAATATTCTCAAACTATAAACATTGGACCATTCATGAGCTAAAGGTATACTATTTATTTTTTCCTATAAATGGTACAATACTAACTTGGGCGTCGGAGTGTTTTCTTTTGTTTTGCAGGTACCCTCTACTATTGCCTTAAGAAAAATGGATAGGAGTCCACAAATGTATAATTATTAGATTACAAGATGCACTTCAAGGATATTTACGTGAATTAGAATATTGTGGTTAAATATCTGGCATGAAGTAAATTATTTTTTTTATGCATAACGTTTTAACCATCATAGTAAAGTTAAACTTGTGTGCATGTCTTACTTAATTTATCATGACATGTTCTACATTTATGCACACTTATAAAGAAAGATATATAAAACACACGAATTTTGAATCTTGAATTCGGGATTTACCCGTGATTCAGAATTTGGGGTGTTACACCATCATTTGTTGGAATATATGAAAAGTTCGATGCAAGGTTGTTTTCGAAAATAAGGCCCCGCAGCCTTGAGAAATTGCAAAATCCATTATGCCCTACCTCTATAACATTATCCTATGAATACTATTGGGTTTAGAACTTCTGTTCAGGTTAATAATACTGAGAATATTCCCTACTGGATTGCTCCTACTTTTTCTTTTATAAAATTAAACTATGATGCTTCCTTTTCAAAGCATGACATGAATGTTCGCTTGGGCCTTCTGTTACCTAATTCTATAGGTGGATTTTTGCTGCCAAATACTATCTACTACACAAACTTTTATCTTTTATACAAAAATTCATATTTGAAAAATATATATCTATTTACTCACTTTTTAATATCAAATTATCCAAAAATTCTATTTTGCTGCACTTTTAGTTCTAATTATATCCTTATTTTGTCTTTTTATGTCATTATAAAGGTGTATAGGTGGAGGAAAGAGAAAATTTGTTATTTTTAAAAAATTTTAAATTATTATATCTCTTAAACTAAAAATCATATTATGAAAATTTTATATATTTGAAAAGAATTCGTCGAGATCTTCGAGATGAGATCAGTCACCAATATTTTTTTGATAAAAAAATATATTACGAGTTATTTGCAAAAATATTTTTGCAAGTGATTTTTAATATCATATTTCGACAAAATTTATATATTTGGAAAGAACTAGTCGAGATCTTCACTTTTTATTTTGATGTTTTTGTTTTTGAAGTATAAAAATTCGAATTTGAATACAAATTAATTAAAAACGTTCTAAAACATAGTTTTTTGTTTACAAAATGCAAAAACTTTTTTGCATTTTTTTTCGTCAAAGTAGTAGTGTGTTTATTTGTGCAAAAATATTTTGTAATTTTTTTTCAAAGTAGTATGTAGTATGTTTATTTGTGCAAAAATATTTTTACACTTTTTTTTTTATCAAAGTAATAGTATGTTTATTTCTGCAAAAATATTTTTGGAAATGTAAAAATATTTTTTCATACATTTTTGACGAAATTCATATATTTATAAAGCACTCGTCGAGATCTTCACTTCTTCTTTTTCTATTACCTAATTTTGAAGCATGAAAATTTGAATTTGATCCAGTTTAGATAAAAAAAAGTTAGTTAAAAATATAGTTTTATGCCATGTAATTTATTTTTTTTAGAAAAAAGTATTGTTGATTGGTTTTATGTCGAGGATCTCAATGAATGCTTTCCAAATATATAAATTTTTTTAAAAACTGATTTGTATTTTTAAAGTATTATAACATAATTTATGTAAAAAATAAAATACAAAAATGTAGTTAGTTAGAGGGCAGATTTATCTTTACACCTTATTTTGGAGATATTTTGAAATGTTTGTGTAGGTTTTGTATTGAAATATTATTAAAAAGTAGTTTTTAGTCATTCCCTTTTTTATTAGGAGTCGTAAGGCATGCGCGATGCGCGTGCATAACGCGTATTAGCCATTAATTTATTTTTAAAATATATTATTTTGTGCTCGAAATTAATAAATAAATTGTATTATCTAAATGGGTAAGATTTTTTGCAGTTACTATAATGGATAAGATTTTAATATTCAAGTTAAATACCTATTTTTAAAATATAATAAAATGACATGAAATACCATAATTATGGAATCTATTTTAAACCAGAAACTTAGTAATCTTCTTCCACCAATTTGTACTTGTAGTATTTGAAATTCTAATACTATATATTTAGCCTTTGGGCGAATGCATATTTAAAAAAAAAAATTATTAAGTTTTTAAATATAAAAAAGAAAAATATTTTGATTTATAAAGAACGTAAAAGATAAAAATAAATAAATACATAAAACATATAGCAATTAGATCTACTAAAACATCTGGATTTATAAAGGAAATACATCTTCCTAGATAGAGATAGAGAGAGTTACACACTTGTATCATAATTTTTCTTTGAGAATTTGAGTGGGAATCCAAAAAGAATAGACAATTTAAGATTGTTTTATGGATCTCACACTCATATAATTCTACTACCATCTTCTACTTCATTCCTTGTTTTTTAGTTTTTTATGTGATTCTGTAATCAAAAATCCCTTTTTATTAGGATTCTTTATAGTTACACGGCTATGAACATGGGAGATTAATTAGGAAATAAAATTTGTTGTAACTACCTCATTTAGACAAATATACAAAAATATCCATATTTAAATATATGTTTACACTTGAACACAATCAGTTTTATAAAACTAAAGCAGTATAAACGTAAAACTTAATTTACAATAGAGTAGTTTAAAAATCTGAAACAACTCGTGGGTGGGTGAAGATATCAATGTATTACAATAGTACCCTCTTTGGATAAATCGAATATCTCAAAATAAAATTATTTTTCATTCAATAGGAGGGTAATTTTTAGTATTTGATAAAAAGTGAGGCTATCCAACGAAATAACTACATGGAAGGGGTATTCTATAGTATAGAAGATTACCAAGGAATACGAGTCCAAATTGTTTTAGGATTTTGAGCTCTAAAAGTAACTATATATCTCCGATTCAGAGTCCGGATGAAAGACGAAATCCAGACGGAGACGCTATTTAAGTAGAGAATTTTCAATCTCTTCAGCACTCCATAATTGATCCTCTCTTTCTTTGATCGGCTCTTCTCTTTTTCTCTCTCTTGCTCAAATCTTCCATTAGAGGTAAGAAGTTCTTAAAATTTCTCGTGATGTCTTGTTAGTTTACCATCCCATTATATTGTTTGGTTTATTTCTTTTGTTTTCCGAATTTTTAGTGTTATGGTAGTGTTGGGGAGCTTTGTATTTTTTTTTTTTTTTTTTTCGATGGATTAATTTTATTATGGAAAATTGTTTGGGGTTTCAATTTCAGATTTTATTGACCTTTGACTCCTGGTTTCTTCTGATCGTCTTTTTCTGGTTTTATTGTAAAGATTTTGTTGTTGTTTTCCTTATCATCCGGTGATTCAGAATCAACAATGATTCGATCCAATCCATCCATTTTATTGTTGATTTGCAATAAATGGTTTTTAACTTAGCAAGGATTAAGATATTTTCTAGCCTGATTTCTGTATGTGTATAAAAAACTATACAGAATATCTTATATCTTTTTTTGCTGCTTATAATTTGTTTGGACTGGGATTTTAAGTAGGGATTTTGTGCCTGAGGCCAAGGATCTAGTTTTCCACCAAATCTCTTGTTTCTATAAAATTTTTATTTAAAATCGGCATCCAAACAAACCATTAATTTATTTCCCTAATTTATCTTTTATGATCGAGAGTTTTGGTAAGATATATTCCCTTAACATATATCTATATGTCAACGTTTGGACTTGGATCTGCAGGCGGCGGCGGCGGCGGCATGACGACGACAATGCAGACATCAACAATAACAAATTCTGATGATTTTTGTCCCTTATCTGAGCTGGTTGGAAAAGTCTTTGAGAGGGAATATTACAAATATCTTCACACTTCCCCGAATAAAATTTACGAATTTTATAGAGAATCAAGTGTAATATGGCGCCCTGATGATGAAGCCAATGGTGTCATGACTTCTGTCACAACTTTGCAAGTAAGCAGCAGTTTCTTGATTAATTAATTAATTAATTTGGGCGTTGGGTTATTTAAATTGAATAAGCAGGTTCACTAATTCTTTTTTCGATCGATCTTCAACTTAATTTGATCGCCAGGGCATTACTGACAAGATTCTATCCACGGACTACAAGGGCTACAAGGCGGAGATAAAAACTACAGATACTTATTTGTCTGATGGTGGTGGAGTGAACATTCTAATAACTGGATGGCTAAATGGGAAAAATAATTTCAGACGAAAATTCATTCAATCATTCTTCTTAGCTCATCGAAGATCTATAAAAGAATATTCTTTTTTTATTCTAAATGATGTTTTAAGGTACGTCGTCGACCCCAAAAATGAATTACCAGGCAGCAGGATGATGACCAATCCGTTACCAGTACTTAAGCAGGGTGCCGCCCCCGCGGATGAAACAACAACTCCCCTCATCACAAATCTAGGTTGGTTGGTTGGTTGGTTTTAATGAATTGAATTATGGGTTTCTAGCTCCTTCTTTCTATTATTATTTTTTTTATTTTTTTTTTAATTTGTGATCTATAATAATATTTGTCATCGTTGGATATTAATTAATTTAGAAGGGATGACAATGAGGACGACGACGACATCAACAGATCCTCCTCATCTTATTCCCTTTGCTGAGGTGGTTTTAAATGTTTTTGTGAAGCGATATTACGATACCTTTCACCAATCTCCGGATTTATTGTACAAATTTTATATCGAACCAAGTGTAGTATGTTGGTCGCAACCCAACGGGGTCATGACTTCCGTGACAACAATTCAAGTAAGTTAATTAATTTCTTCAAACTAATTTCATGTTAGGATTAATATTTGAAGATCATCGATATATTCTTGCAGCAGCTGGTTGTACATTATTATCTCTATTAGATTAATTAGCAGCCTTGCACAAAACTTGGTGATCAAAACAACATTACACACAATCAGAAGAAATAAAGAAAAAAAAAAGAAGCTAGGATTGATTAATGGACATACACATATTAAAAGAAACACATTGATCTAACAAAAAATCTCATCAGCCATCTATGTAGACCCCACAAGACTGGGTGTCAATGTCAAATTGTAGGTGTTATTACAAGTAGCAAGCATTCAAATAACCTTAATTACTCTCTTCTTCTTCTTCTTCTTCTTCTTCTTCATCAATTTCTTTATGTATGTAGGCCATTAAAGACAAGTTTCTCTCCATGGACTACATGAAGGCAGAGATCGAAACTACAGATGCTTATTTGACTGATGTGGATGGTGAGTTTATTTTTCTAATAACTGGATGGTTGAATGGGAAAGACGACTTCAGAAGAAAATTCGTACGATCAGTCTTCCTAAAATTTATTCACCACCTTTCTGATGACTTTATTTTAGAGGATGTTTTGAGGTATGTTGATGAAAAAAGTGAATTACTGGAGATCGTCAATCCTGTACCAGCAGCTGTTAAGAGTAGTATTGAAAGTGCGCCGCTGAGAACTCCCCTGACCACAGACCATGCTGCAGCAACTTCTAATCTTCATGAAAGAGTCAATGAGTTGGTTACTAAAGTAGAGAGGTCGTTTCAAATTCAGTAGAGGAAGCCGGTCTGGTTCTTTAGTTATTGATGGTTATTTTCTTTTTCTTCTTTGATATTTAGATGTTTTATAGACAGCTTGGAGACAAATTCCAAAAAAAAAAAAAAAAAAAACCATTCAAAAAGTGAATGCAAACCCAGATTTGCATACATTTCTTAGTATGCAAACTGCTAATTTGCATACAACAGTTTAATTTGCACAATTGGGTTCCTACATTTGAATTTTGCTTACATAAACTTTAATACTTTACCGAACATCAAAACATGCAAATCTATTATATATATATATAGCGGAAACCTGGGTCAAAAAAACCCTCTATGTCAGCTCACGGTCAAAAAAACCCACCCTATTATGTAATGGTACTTTTAACTCCTCTCCTCCCCTCTTCAAAGCTCCTTCACAAGCACCCTCCTTATGTGTCACTCATTAATTCTATTTAATAGTCATTTATCATGTTAATTAAGCTAACAAAAAAAAACTCATCTCCTTAAATTCCTCCAAAATATACTAATAATTAAAACCTATTTTAATATTTAAAACTCATTTATCTCTCTTAATTCTCTTTGACAAATATACTAATAATTAAAACCTATTTTAATTTTTAAAACTCCTAAAAAAAACTCATCTCCTTAAATTCCTCCTAAAATATCTCTCCTAATTCTCTTTGACAAATATACTAATAATTAAAATCTATTTTAATTTTTAAAACTCCTAAAATTTCTCTCTTCTCTCCTAAAAGATTTTCTAGCTATTAAAAACTTTAACAGAAAATAACAATGGCCATAAACTTTTTTTAATTTTTGATGAATTTTTAATCAAAAACTATAGTGATTTTGCTAAAATCAAGCAATCTAATTGCCCTAATATTCTGTAATTGAGAGAAAGATACAACGTTTATAGTTTATTATTTTTTTGGGCATTAGAAAGTTTCCATTTATACACTAATGAATATGATTAATGAAATTGTATTAAAGATTTGTAAAATAATTAAGGTAAAAGGAGCCAATTACGTAAAATTACTATTCTGCCATGGTAACACTGATGGAAAGAGGAATAATTGATTTGGAAACAATCAAATACGTATTTCTAGCTTGCCTAAAAACATACTTATTAGTGGGATACTTATTACTGTATTCATATCAATTCCCATAATCTGTAAATAAGTTATACTGATTTTATTTATTAAGGTCTATTACCATCACAGATTTAATTATGGGCTGAAGAGTCACCGCAAATTAAAGAAATTTCCTAATAAAGCAAAAAAAAACTCATCTCCTTAAATTCCTCCCAAATATACTAATAATTAAAACCTATTTTAATTTTTAAAACTCATTTATCTCGCTTAATTCTCTTTGACAAATATACTAATAATTAAAACCTATTTTAATTTTTAAAACTCCTAAAAAAAACTCATCTCCTTAAATTCCTCCTAAAGTATCTCTCCTAATTCTCTTTGACAAATATACTAATAATTAAAATCTATTTCAATTTTTAAAACTCCTAAAATTTCTCTCTTCTCTCCTAAAAGATTTTCTAGCTATTATAAACTTTAACAGAAAACAACAATGGCCATAAACTTTTTTTAATTTTTGATGAATTTTTAATCAAAAACTATAGTGATTTTGCTAAAATCAAGCAATCTAATTGCCCTAATATTCTGTAATTGATTTGGAACAAATTTTATTTCTATACCCGTTAAAAAATTGAAATTTTTATTCTTTATTAAGGTCTATTACCATCACAGATTTAATTATGGGCTGAAGAGTCACCACAAATTAAATAAATTTCCTAATAAAGCTATGTAATTACCAATAAAAAAATTACATAATCAGGTCGTAGCTATGTAATTGCATTGAAAAGTCCATGAATATTTGAACTGATAGTCTCAATTGTTAAATTTGAATAAGGATAAATTTCAAATTTGTGATTGTTAATAGGACTGCTATTATTTAGACATTAAAATTATCATCAGTTACCAAAATACACATTAAATGTATTTCCAGAAAAAAATATACGGCTTTAAATTCTTAACAATTGTTATAATAACCCACTCTTTCAAATTTCACCACTCTCTCTATCTCATTTTCTCTCTCTCTCTCTCTCTCTCTCTCTCTCTCTCTCTCTCTCTCTCTCTCTCTGGCACATACTGTTCCAGTCTCACACTTTCTCCATAGCACAAACCTCACTGCATCTCGAGAGTTGAACAGCTTTTCCTTTCTCAAGAGACAAGCAGAAAATAATTTCTAAGCATCGGGAGAATTCCTAATCAAGTAAGTTACCATTAAGATAACAAAAATAAAAAATTTATTTATATATTTTCACACGAACAAATTATTATATATTAGGATGCTAATCTTTTATATATGTGTTATTTTATGCAGACATATATAAGGCTACTCACAAACATATATATAAGGCTATTGTTGTATATAAGTTTACATAGCTTACATAGCTTAGTTGTAAGTTTCAATTGCTTCAAATGTTGCATTGTTATATTCACTCAATAGATAAAAAAGGTAACAATAACTTACAAATTTTGTTAATGTGCATCCTTAGGCCATGTTAAGGTTAAAAAGATTAGTGGTTTGTGTAGTTTCTCTGAGTTATTCAAATGGGCTGATTTTTTATATAAGTATGTTATTTTAATTATTTGGATCATATTTAGAAAAAATCAACTCAATCTGATATCTCTAGAACAACGAATACTTAATCTAGATTTAAATTATTTGAATGAACAATGGACATTTAAAGTGAGAAAAAATACAGGAGCAAGGAAAATGAGGAACATTCTCTCAACAATCAAAATTTGAGATTAAAGTATGAAAGTATTATATTCACAAAAAAATTAAACAACATATTTAAGCCAAAACAGAACCCATTACTTATTACGGTTGTTGTTCTTTGCAGAATCTTCGGCCAATTGATATCTCCAAATCAAGTAAGTGTTATAACTTGCCATGGTTGCGTTACTATATTAAAATTCTAATAATTGATGCATAGAAATAGTTAACTTTAAATAATTGCTACTATTTAATTACAATTACTTATTTGAATTGCTGTTTCTTACACTGTACACTTATATAGAAAATAGTTCCTGCTGTTAATTACTTCAGTAGAAATTGGATACTTTACATAGCTTAGTTGTAAATTTAGTTGTTGATGTTGGCACAACAAAGTATAACCCACTTACAGAGTCACTGTTCTAACTTCTAATCTAAGTTATTTGGTAAAACATAGTCAGGTAAAACTAATAGCAACTTATATAAATTACAGTAATTTACACAAACATATAAAAAAAATCAAAATCAAACATGCAACGATCTTATAAAAAAATTTCAAACTTCAATATCAAGTATTTTAGATTTTAACAGTAGAAAAATAAAAATAAATAAAAGCAAATCAAATCTGAAAAAAAATAATCAAAAGTTTAGCTTTCAACTTTGATTTTTGATGTTTAACTTCCAAAAAAAAATTTAAAAAATTAGAACAAAACAAGCAAATAAACTTAACAAACCAAAAAAAAAAAAACAAAGGATGCTGGAAGTCATACCAATAACTTTAGAATCTTTGTTCACAGTGTCTGTCCTCACCTAAATTGACGAAAAAAAAAGGACTTCAGTATTTTGTGAAAAAAGGGTTTTCGAATACATCTATTTTCAGATAAATAAATAAAACAAGGGTTTTCGTGCATTTATCGTATTAATAGTTAAACACAAATTATAAATCAGATATATCTTAAATTGTCTATTTTCCCAGATTTTATATTAATTTTCTTTTTAAAAAATTGTGTTTTACAGTTTTGTTATAATTTTTTAAAACTGTTTTTGGATAATTAACAAATACAACTTAAAAAATCAGTTTTAAGATCATGTTCATGTATCTAAATGTAAGAAAATACAAAATGACCAAACAAGTGGACCTTAATTTCTAAGACAAAGAGTTTCTCTGACTTTTCCTATAATGACGATACAAGATGTTAATGTAAAAGTCGGTGAATATTATTATAACTTATATGATGTCTACAAAAAAATTATCTCAATGAGAGATTTCTAAGCCTCCAAAATAATTGCTTCAAATTTCAACCATTCATTCTGAATGTTAAATTTTAGATTAAATGTTTGTTGGGCTAGAAGTATTTGATGGAGTTTATTATTTTTTAGATATGATCCAAATAGTGAAACCTTTCTTTATTTCTTTTTATTTCTTTGACCTGAAAAGAAGCATAAAATATGAAGAAAAATTAAATTATTTGTGTATAGGTAATTAAGGACATTAAAAAAAAGTGAATAAGAAGGCATGATCAATGCATTTCATGTTGATATTAAAGTAAAGAAATTTGGTTCGTCCTTCCCACCAACGATTTTTTCATGCAATCCTTTTGGTTCGTTATTTGTTTGTGAGAAATGCTAGACGAACGAACATTATAAAACAAAGTAATAACAATTCTGAAACCTCTACACCATTCATCAGCGTGGTAAAATAGAAATAGTTAAATATAATGAAATTAGACAAACATACTAATAAACCCAAAAACTTTTAAACAAAAAATAAGAATAATTTTTTATTAAATGTTCGATTAATGTTAAATTATAAAGAGTATGCTTATATTACAGATTTGATGAATATGGAGAGAAACCGGCAGGCAAAATATGCACGAGCGATAAGAAAACAAATTATCAAAGTACGTAGAAGTAAGAGAAGCATTCTGAATCAAACTCCACATATCGGTAATATACAATCATCACATGATTTTATACATGTTGATGGATCGGTGGAGAGGTTTGCAAACTCAACTGATGCTCCTCCATCTGCAAGTACGAGTGACAACATTAGAAATTCAACACCGACAATAGGTAAAATAAAATAAAATTCTTAAAGTTGGTAGATTTATTTTGACAATATATAATCTGACTTCCAAATGTTTTCAATAAAAATAATGAAGGAGAATCAAGTCAAAGTTATGAAAGACGACGAACACTACGAACCAGACGATTAACTATGCAAAACCAACAACAGAGTAAGGAATCAAAAATTTATTTCAATACTTAAATATAAAATTTTAACATTACAAATTACTGAGGAATCTTTCATTTTTTTTCTTCCTAGATGCTAATATTGTTCGAGAGTCACAAATCAGAAATAGAGAAATTACACTTCAAAGGCATAGATCAAACATGCAAATGACAATGAGTATCAATACATCCAACGATATAGATACAATGGAGGTGGAAAATGTAAGTAATGTCAGAATAGATTTCCCGAGATATGATGAAGGCACATCTCAACATAATGGAAGTTCTCTACCAATAAGTAATGATCGTAACGAGGATATGATTACAAGTAAGTGCAAAGCACCAATTAATCTATAATTGAAAACCAATTAAGAAAACCTAATTATACTAATAAATTTGTAATCCATACAGGAAAAATAAAGGATGCATGGGATTTTGGAGAACCAACACGTACATGTTCTTATTGTGGTGCAATAGTTTGGTACGAAGAAAGAAATAGAAAATCTAAAAGACCAACTACTCCAAAATTCAGTATATGTTGTCAAGAAGGAAAAGTACAACTACCATTACTAAAAGATTCTCCACCATTTTTGAAGAATCTTCTAGAATATGAGGGTGGTCCAAGATCTGCGCGATTTCGTGAAAATATCAGAGCTTACAATGCCATGTTTGCTTTCACATCAATGGGTGGACAAATTGATAAGAGCATTAATGATGGTCGTGGGCCATATGTTTTTCGAATAAATGGTCAAAACCACCACAAGATTGGATGCTTACTACCAGATATAGGGAATAAACCTAAATTTGCTCAACTCTATATTTATGATACCCAAAATGAAGTATCTAATAGAATGGGTGCATTAAATAACAATGACAACAGAAGCTTAGAACCAGAGATGATTGATGGACTAATAAGGATGTTTGATGAACATAATGAACTAACAAAAGTATTCCGAATGGCAAGAGATCGGTTTGAGGAAACAGATTTACCTCCAGTACGATTGAGACTTATAGGATCACGCCAACGAGATGCAAGACAATATAATTTGCCAACATCATCAGAGATAGCAGCACTTTTAGTTGGAGATGGTTTTGAAAATGATGGATATCGAGACATTATTGTTGAAGAAAGAGGTATTGGTATAAGGAGAATAAATGAAAAACACCCAAGCTTTATGGCTATGCAATACCCAATCTTATTTCCTTATGCTGAAGATGGGTATCGAACAGACATTCAATACAGTAATAACCAAGAAATAGTACGGTCAAGTCGAAATAGAGTAAGCATCCGTGAATTTTATGCATATAGGATTCAACAAAGAAGAAATGAAAGACAAACATTACTTCGAGGAGGTCGATTGTTTCAACAATACCTGGTTGATGCATATGCATGCATAGAAGAAGATAGATTAAATTGGGTTAGAAAAAATCAAAAAACAATCAGAGCTGATTTGTACAAGGGGTTACAAGATGCAGTAATTGCTGGAGACACAACACCTGCATCAATAGGGAAACGTCTGGTTCTGCCATCCTCATTTACAGGAGGACCAAGATATATGGTCCAAAATTATCAAGATGCAATTGCTATTTGTAGATGGGCTGGGCCACCAGATCTTTTTATAACATTTACATGCAATCCAAAATGGGTAGAAATACATAAATTTTTAGATTTAATTCCGGGACAAAAACCAGAAGATCGACCAGATATTGTGGCTCGAGTATTCAAGATCAAATTAGATCAACTCATGAAGGACTTATGTGAAGGCAAACATTTTGGAAAAGTTAAAGCTGGTAAGAAAAGTACACATGATAAAACAAAATTTATTTAATTTTAAAGTTTTGATAAAATTAATGCGTATATAATACTAATTTTTTTCATAAATCTCAACAGCAATCTACACGATTGAGTTTCAGAAAAGGGGACTTCCACATGCTCACATCTTATTATTTTTACATGAGGAAGACAAACCGATAACACCATCAGACATAAATAGGATAATTTCAGCGGAACTACCAGACAGGGATAAAGATCCAATAGCATTTGATTCGGTTATCCAATTCATGATTCATGGACCTTGTGGGTCATTTAACCGATATTCACCATGTATGGTTAGAAAAAAATGTTCCAAACATTATCCAAAAAAATTCAGCAATGAGACTACATTCGATGAAAGCGGATTTCCAATTTATAGAAGAAGGGATAACAAGAGAACAACCAAAATAAATCATATTGAAGTGGACAATAGGTGGGTGATTCCACACAACGTAGATTTGGTTGTAAAATATCAAGCTCACATCAATGTCGAGATTTGTAACAAGACAAGATCAGTGAAATACCTATTCAAGTATATAAACAAAGGAAGGGACAAAGCGACAATTGTGATTGAAGAGAATATATCAAATAACGAGACAAATGGAGAACAAGTAATTCGTGAAGTCGATGAAGTTAAGACATATCTGGATTGCCGATATATTTCCGCTTCAGAGGCGTGCTGGAGAATATATGAGTTTGATATACAATTTCGAGATCCATCGGTTGAGAGGTTACCATATCACCTACCAAATGAACAAACAATAATTTTTAGGGATACAGATAACTTAGATGAGGTAGCATCTAGATCTGATTTGAAGAAAACAAAGTTTACAGAATGGATGCGTACAAATGAGAGTAATGAAGATGCACGAGAACTTACGTATGTTGATTTTCCAACAAAATGGGTTTGGGATCAACAAATAAAGGAATGGACAAGAAGGAAAAAAGGAAAAAAAATAGGGAGAATATATTACGCACATCCAGCATCTGGAGAGAGGTTTTATCTTCGTATGTTGTTGAATATCGTAAAAGGTCCTCAAAATTACGAAGATATTAGGAAAGTTAATGGTGTCCTATATGGTGATTTCAAATCAGCATGTCTCGCACTTGGGTTGTTAGAAGACGATAATGAATGGCATGAAGCTGTGCATGAAGCAGGAAATTGGTCATCTGGACAATCATTGCGTGAAATGTTTGTAACGTTGCTATTATTTTGTGAAGTGTCGAATCCATTAACACTATGGAACAAACAGTGGGAGCTATTATCAGATGATATTTTATGGAGACAAAGGCGTATATTACAGGACAATGAATTACAACTTTCAGAAGAACAGATAAGGAATTATACCATGATTGAAATAGAGAAGATCATGAACCGAAATAATAGATCACTTAGGGAATTTCCAAGTCTACCATTTCCTGATATGTCATTGCAAGCATACTTTGAAAATAGACTGATAAGAGAAGAACTAAGTTACGATCGTGATGCGCTTAACGATGAATTCGTAAGCATGCATGGCATGTTGAACATTCAACAAAAAGAGGTATTTGATGTAGTTACAAGTGCAGTCGAAAGAAACTCAGGTGGTTTTTTTTTCGTATATGGAAGCGGGGGAACTGGAAAAACTTTTCTTTGGAAAACCATTCTAGCAAGAATGCGGTCTCAAGGAAGGATTGTATTAGCAGTAGCTTCCTCGGGCATAGCATCGTTGCTACTTCCTGGAGGAAGAACTGCACATTCAAGATTCAAAATTCCCATTAATGTTGATGAAGATTCATGCTGTGATATTGTGCAACAGTCAAATTTAGCAGAATTGATACGCAAAACAGAACTTATTATATGGGATGAGGCACCAATGATACACAGAAATTCATTAGAAGCGGTGGACAAAACATTAAGGGATTTAATGAGATTTACAATACAAGATTCAGAAGAACGAGTATTTGGAGGAAAAACCGTATTACTAGGTGGAGATTTCAGACAAATTTTACCAGTTATCCCAAAAGGAACGAGAGAAACAATTGTTAGTGCATCAATAAATAGATCACGTATATGGCACCAATGCCAAGTTTTCACTTTAACAATTAATATGCGCTTAAGGAGCAATGGTACTAACAGAGCAGCGGTCGAGGCAATAGCTGACTTCAGCAAATGGGTATTAGATATAGGAGACGGGAACATACAGACGACTTCAATGAATGAAGGAGAAGAACCAACATGGATTAAAATTCCAGATGATTACCTCTTACCGGTAGAACATGATCCAATCAAACAAATAGTGGATAGTACATACCCAGAACTGCAAAATAGGCTAAAAGAAAGTAACTATCTAAGGGATAGATGTATCCTAGCACCAACCAATGAAAATATAGATGAGGTAAATTCATACATTATATCAACAATACCTGGAGATACACATACATATCTAAGTGCAGATTCAATAAGTCCAGTATCTGAATCAATAGAAGAACAAAATATTTTATTTCCCACAGAATTTTTGAATACATTACAACTACCAGGGATGCCAAATCATGAACTACAACTAAAGGTAGGGGTTCCGATTATGCTACTGAGAAATTTAAATCAAACCATTGGCTTGTGCAATGGTACAAGGCTTATTGTGACGCAATTGGCAAGAAGGGTCATTGAAGCAGAGATAATAACAGGGAACAATGTAGGGAGTAAAGTATTGATCCCAAGAATAATAATGTCATCGACGGACACGAAATGGCCTTTCATTCTAAAACGAAGACAATTCCCTATAAAAATATGTTTCGCGATGACAATAAATAAAAGCCAAGGACAAACACTAGAGCATGTCGGAATATATTTGCCTAGACCAATATTCACACATGGGCAATTATATGTAGCAGTTTCACGAATAACCTCACGCAATGGTTTAAAGATACTCATAAAAAATAAAGAAGGTGAAAAGGAGGGATACACACAAAATATAGTCTACAAAGAAGTTTTCAACAATTTGACAACAGGTATTACATAAAAAATTTGTTAAATGATAAATTAGAATTACATTTATGAAAAAAAAATTATAGACTAATCATTTCATTGGTTTTTTAACAGGGTGAGCATAAGGATGTCGAAAAGAAGTTATCAAACTCTGAAGCAGCTTGACTCATCGACTGACTGGTGGACAATCAAGGTCAGAATATCAAGGTTGTGGACTGCAATAAACCAGCGAACCGACCAAGTTATAAGTTTGAACATGCTTCTACTAGATGAAGAAGTAAGTAATTAAAACAAAATGGAGTCAAAATATCATTAACAAGGAAAAAAATTAATGGAAAAAATTTTGCAGGGAGAAGAAATGGAGGCAGCTGTGCGGAAGAAAGACATGAAAGATTTCGTTAGAAAATTGCGAGAAGGAAGAGTATTCCAAATTCAAACTTTTAAAGTAATTGAACCGACAGGCA
Organism: Macleaya cordata; assembly: GCA_002174775.1. Classification (NCBI taxonomy): domain Eukaryota; kingdom Viridiplantae; phylum Streptophyta; class Magnoliopsida; order Ranunculales; family Papaveraceae; genus Macleaya; species Macleaya cordata. The sequence continues at coordinate 696,772 of MVGT01004287.1, forward strand.
CTTATCGAGTAATCAAGAAGGAACATTGCATAGAATTTAGAGGCGACACGAATGTAAAAGAGTTAGTTGGAAATCATGAAAACATTCCAATGCACAAGTTCAACTTTGTGGAGTTTAATGACCTACCATCTCGACAAGGAAACATTACGCACTTAACAGGTATATGCTAAAGCTAAAAACCAAACTATCTTTCAAATAAATAATAAATAAATAAAATAATACTAATATTATTTTTTTGGTAGATGTAATTGGAATATTGCAGGGATTGTCAAAGATTGAACAATTCACAAGGAAAGATGGAAAAAGAACACAAAAAAGGGAGATAGAAATAAAAAATATAAGGTAACTAAATTTAAAAAAGAAAAATAAGATTAATACATATAAAATTAATTGATCATGTTTTTTTCTGCATTACAGCGGCACCGAATTGAAAGTGACTTTGTGGGGGGAACAAGCAAATGAAGTTGGAGACAATATCATGGAAAACACAGCAAAGAAGATAGTGGTTATAATAACTTCAACAACAGTTAAATTTTATGGAAGTAAGTATACACAAACTCATAACATTCAATTCAACATGAAACAAATAAATAGAAAATGTTGAAAGTAGTGACTAATATTAAAAACAAACAGGTGGTCTTAATTTGTCAACAACAGGTGCTTCCAAAATATACCTCGAGTTGGAGTTGCCAGAGGTTGCAACAATAATGGAAAGGTAATAAACAATGGATAAGGAAAATATACTAGACTAATCAATTATTTTTAAATTGAAAAAATTTATACGAGATTGTATACTAATTAATTGTTTAATAAAAAAAATAGCGTAGCAGACTCAGATGAATCGACTATTCAACTACTGGAGACACCGAAAAAAAGTCAATCAGATGAAGAGATGCTAATGAATCGAAAGACAGTGGAGGAAATTTTGGAAATGATGGACCACAATAATCTGGTAAGAATGTACAATTAAACCATTTTAAACAAATAGCTAATTTACAAAGAGTAATGAAATTAATTTAATATAAATGCAGGGAAGGAAATACACTTGCAAAGCCACAATCCTTAAAGTGTTAGATGAATATGGGTGGAGTTATTTATCATGTCCAATGTGCAAAAAAAGGATCAACAACCAAGATGCGATTTATAAGTGCGACAAATGCAAACACGACGTACATTATCCAGTACAAAGGTATATATATTATATGAATATGTATATGTTAATGAAATTAATTATATACATAAATAACTAATATATTTGAAAATAGGTACAAGGTATTTATGCAGATCCACGATCATACGGGTACTGCAACTATTACGGTGTTTGACAAAGATGCAGAATCGTTAATCAAATATCCAGTCACAGACTTAAGTGACATTGCAACAAAGGTATATTACCACACAAGCTTTAATTTACACTATATTGAAAGATTTATTGAAACTGCAAAGAAGTTTTAATTTATTAACATAAAAATGAAATCAAATGACAAATATTGTGATACATGTGCAGGAAGGTGGAAGGCAAAAAGTTGCAAAAATATTTCAAAAGATTGTTGGGACGAAAATGATTTTTCAGATCAGAATCACTGAGTATGATATCCGCAATAGGAGCAACAATTTAACTTCTTCAAAGATTTTCTCAATAAATTACTCAAGTGAAAGCAGACACCTTCTCAAAGTAATGGAAAAGGTATACATCCAAAAAATAATAGCAATTAAATAAAATTACATTATCAATTACTACAAAGTATAATTTATTTTTTTGGTGGCAGGAACATGGCAACCCAACAACAAGCACAATGTCACATGAAAACAAAGAAATAGACGAAACAGAAATTCATCCAGCAAAGAGAGTCTGCAGAAAATTAGAAACTGATGAATAAATTCTTTGAAGAAAGAAAGCTCATCGGCGGGAGCCAAAAATTCTCAATTACTTAAAAAACAAAAACATGATAGATGATACTTTTTACTACGTTTCGGTTAAGAGACATAAGTTTTTGATAGACTTCTTTTAACGTATTAATAGTTAAACTCATATTATAAATCAGTTATATCTTAAATTATCTTTTGTTCCCTTCAATTATAAATGCGATGCACTATTATTGGTTGTGGTAATGTCCATAATTATATGCATATCATGTTAAAATTCGGTAAAATCTATAACAAGATCTCATCTAAAAAATATATCAATTAACTTAATTATGTAGGGAAAAAAGAAAACATGAAAATTAAAAATAAAACAAAGATGATTTTTTAGAATCTTATTTTAACGTTAAATATCTGACTTAGCTAATGATATGATTAAATTTCAAAACATTTTGAAAAACTCTTGCCCGTGCGTAGCACGGGCCTAAAAACTAGTACATAATCTAGTAGAAACTTACAATTTCAGAAAATAAACCATGCAAATTACAACTTGCATACTCACTAGATTTTCAACTATTCATTTATGGAAATCGAGCCACTAACCCAAATTCCCTACTAATTCACTTATTATTTCACCTGATTGTGAAGAAAACCAGGCAAGGTTCTCCTGTAGTTTTGATTCTTTTGAATGCTCAAAAGATTGCTATTGTTATAACTAAGAAAATGAACATGTTCTTTTTGACTTGTGTATAGAATAATTTAAAAATTAATTTCAATTATTAAGTGCTTATATTGCAATTTTTCTGAAACAACGTCTGAGCGTTTATCATTGCCAGTGCAAAACAATTTGGTTGGGAGGTGGAGTCTGGAGACGCATGTATTTTTGTCATTTTTCTTTGAGCAGCCAAACATAAACTTGTGGGGTACACTTAGATACAATCAAAAAATAAATTTTCGATGAAGGTGGAGTCTGGAGAGACGCATGTATTTTTGTCGTTTTTCAATGAACAATGTTATTGGGACATAAAACATTTTATGTTTAGCCAAACATAAATTTCATAGGGTCTACTTATAGGTGATCTATATGGTGAGAAGAACATCCACACTTATAGTGAAAATAACATCCTCACCCAGAGGTAGTGGTGGTGGCCAAAGGTGGGGATGATGGATGTATTTTTTGTTGGGATGTTTTTTTTAAAATTGAGATATTTTTTTAGATTGGGTAGAAAAATAGATAACCATTTCCTAAGTAAAACTAAATCTACCACCAACCCACTTAAACAATCTAATCCACCTCACATCTTATCCATCCCCACATCTTCTTTTTCTATAGATCATATTTTGGAAAATTTTGGAAGTCAAAAAGTTTTCGTAATGTGAATATGTACCTCGACTCCCTCCACCCCACGTTTTCTGTAAACACCCCACATTGTTTTCACCTCGTTTTTTCGTTATGTGAATGTCCCCATGAGCTTATATATCGAATCTGCGATAAACTTATTGCCAATCTAAGGGCTACCCAGATGGTAAGCCATCCCCTCAGAGGTCTTGGGTTCAATCCTCCCCCATGGGGGAGGCACTCATAATGCTTAACCTATCGGAAAAAAAAAAGCTTATATAATGATACTTTGAAGATCACATCTCAGCTGTTCAAAAACTTTTAGCCCAATAAATAGTAGATTGGAAATCAACAATGAAAAAGTCGACTAAAAATCTGTTAAATGAGTTTTAAAACAGGGCTAATATTTTGACGTGAATGACCTTCATGAAGATGACAGGATTCAAACCTATGGCCCTCTGGACCCAAAAACAGATGCGCTTAAATGGCACAGTGGATTGGACCGGCCAGCAAAGAATGAGGAGCACAAAAGGCTAGTGTGTCCAAACGTGCCCCCACTGTGACATTGTTGGATGAATTCTGAAGCTGTAAAATTTGTATGATTTAGCAAAACATATATGCAATTGACTATTGTTAGTTAAAGTAGCGAGTGTAGTGAAGTAACACACTAACACTACCCTAATAAGACATTTTATTAAATCGATTTTACTTGGTACTTTGCGGTTCACTTGTCTTGTGTTTGTATCTTAAACAGCTAATTATTTGACATCTTAGATATCATCAAACACAACTTACAGAGATAAGTTCATAGACTGAGTTCAATTAAAAGAGGACAATCCAAACAAGGCTAAAAACAAAAACGATGAAGACAAAGATGGAAAACAGCATTGGTTTCTCTACTTACATAAACCGAAGCAGCATCACCATTTTAATACTTCTCTCTACATATCTTGCTCTGTTTCTCCTGCACAAGTTCTTTCCACCACCAAGAAATGATTTTGATCAAACCCTCCTGTTGGCATAGTCATCTGGCTCGTCATCGTCATCCTTGAAGTTCCCTTCCAATGGATCATCCTGGCCGTACGAAGCTCCAGTGCTACCCGTGTAGCCACCACCTGCACCACCGCTAACAAAGTTCTCACTGCCACCACCACCACCTGCAACACTAAAATTTCCACTGCTATTGCCACCATAACCATAACCACTTCCGGCACCACTGCCTCCACTTCCATCACCGTAACCACCGCCATAAGTGTTGTTGCCTCCACTTCCATAACTATCAACACCACCACCACTACCACCATAAGCACCGCCACCGTAGCCACTACCACCGCCATAGCTGCCACCACCATAACCGCCACCACCGTAACCACCACCACCACCATAACCGCCACCACCACCACTACGAAATCCTCCTCCTGTCCGTTCTGTTGCATAATTCACTCTTACCCTTCGGCCATGAAGTTCCTGTAAAGAGAGGTAACAAAATCACAACCATGGAAAAACATCATCTTAGTAAAAATTCATAGGATTCCTAATGCTTCTAATAGAAGTACAGGTGTCCACCACAGCAATTGTGGACCAAAAAATGCAGGACTTGAAAACGACAACTTAGGCATTTCTAGTTCCAAATTTATATGTCCTCTAGGTCAACTCCTAATATCAGTCCATATTCTACACCATGTAACTATATGAGTGTAAATATTAATACACCTGGCGTTCTAGTTCCAAATAGTCATTTCTAGTTCCAAATTTTTATGTCATCTAGGTCACCTCCTAATCTCAGTCCCTATTCTACACCAGGTAACTATATGAGTGTAAATATTAATACACAGGGTGACCCACTAATAAAAAAGATTAATGTCTCAGACACTTTACATCCTTCGGTTGTTACTTAGCATATTCGAATGTTGCTCGTAGATTATCGTTATATAAATAAAAATGTATGGACATGAAGAGGTGGGCTTTCAATTTTATATCTGATGGTGTGCAAAATAGGTAAAGAAGTTAAAACATGTAGTAGCACCTGTCCGTCCATAGCTTGGATGGCACTAGAAGCCTCGCCAATAGATGTGAAACTAACAAATCCAAATCCTCTAGATCTTCCTGTCTCACGATCCATGATGACTCTTGCTGCAAGAAATATTATCATCAGCCCAAATTTCCACAAGTCATGATTGATTAAAAAACTGAAAAACACTCCATAAGAAAGACTTCTTGGTACATCTATAATAAATAAAAAAAACCATAACTTGTTATTCCTTTCTTGTTTTTAAGCAAATTTATGCAACACATACGAGATCAGTAGTCTTAGTTTTCTAGTTTACTTTTTTTTATATATAAGATCAAATAAATCAAATCGGATAATAGTCGTGCACATGGTTCAAAATCCTTTGATTCAGAATGTATCAGCCGAAACATCTCATTCATGTTATTCAAAATGAATAATCACACATAGGACCTCTTTAATATACTTCTCGTTCATGTTGAATAAATACAATTACACTACTATCTGACCTAGTGAAGCTTAGATCTGCAAGAGCGCAAGTTGCAATCACGTTACACTGAAAAAGTGAAGTGCAAGAAATACCTTCAATAACTTCCCCATGGGCAGCAAAAGCGTCTCTCAGACTTGTGTCATCCGTGTTGTAAGATAACCCTGAATCACCATATTTGAAAACATCAGGACTTGGTAAACTCTTGATAAAGTTTGAATGTAGCAGAAATAAAGATAAAACACACCTCCAATGAAGAGTTTGGAAGATGACATGCATCTTATTGCTTGGAATATGGATGGATTGGATGCAGAGAGTTCCGAATTGAAGTGCTTGCTTACACTCTGCTTAAGTATGTTCCCAACTTTACTAATGAAGGCCATTGATAGAACCTGAAAACAACAAAAGTACATATGCTTTAATCTATGTTTCACTATTAGATGCAATTCAAACAGATGAAAGTCCCCAAAAGCATTCTACGTATACTTAATAACAACACTCAACAATTCAAGAAATTCAATTTCTCATTATAATATCTCAAGTAGGACGAAAAGAGGCACCGTTATCGCCGAGGAACAATATAATATTGCTTAGAATTTGCAGACAATTTCTGTCAAAGTTTAATTATTTCAAGAAAAAATCAAACTAACATGGAGAACATATGTAAAAGTTTTCCAATTTACAGGAGCGAAGAATTATTGACAAAACAATTGAGGAACACACTGATATGACATGAAAAATGAGAGTCAAGAAAAATCAACTCATCTACACAAATATGTCAAAAACTAAGAACACCTAACTATTTTACATAACTCCCCTTTTCTTAACCCAAGAAACCTTTAAAACAATACTCACATAACGGGCACTTTAGTTAATTCCGTAAACAATTTTTCTTTCCCTTCCAAAAAAAAGGGCCTAACCACTCCACATGTCCCAAGAACTACAATTTTTTACGTATTGGGCATTTTAATTTCACAACTTCGCTTCTGAACAACGTGCTGCCAACTAGTCATACTATAAAAAAATAAAAAACATTTGGAATAACAAATGCAATATAAATAATCTCGGTCGATATCGAAGCAGTATCTAAAAGACTCACATTTTAGATTAAAAACTACCATGTCCTGTTAAGTCATAAAAAATACCCAGTATACAAATTCTACCTTCTCACAGATAAAAACATTAGGGCATTATTCTTTCCTACCCATACCCAACAAGCTAAAAAATAAATAACGAAATACTAAACCTCAAATGTTCCCTTGCTTAATAAACCTAATTGAACACTAACAGCTTACAGTAGCAATCAAAACTTACCCAAAAACAGCTGGTTCACAGTTGAAACAGAATAACCTATAGATTTAATATCTACCCAAAAACCTTACAAAGAGAGAAAGAGAGATTATGCAAGAAACTAAGTCTACAAATGAATCACACACACTCTCTCTCTCTCTCTCTCTCTCTTAAATACTCGATCGATCTTTTAATCAAAACAAACCCTAAAGACCCTAGCAAGTACACATCAAAAACAGTAACATCAAATAGACCTAGAGAATCTACTTCTGTAAACTTAAACCCTAGAAAATGAAGGTCTAGTGTTTAAGTTATTAAGATGAAAAAAACTGTAAAGATCGGAGAAGAGAATAAATATACCTTCGAGAAGTTCGTAGACTCTTGCTTCTTCTCCTTCTTCGCCTGAAACTAAACCCCAAATTCGATCATAAAGGAGGGTTTACGAAATGCAGAAAGAGTATTTATGATTTTCTAAGATAAATCTGGACCGCCCAAATTCCGCATGTACAGTTTGGCCCGTTAGATGAAACAAGTGCGTGGACTTTATCCAAAGATATTAACAAGAAGTGGTTCAGCTTAGGCCCGGCCAGGCCCAATCTAAAACCCTAAACCAAACAGAGGAACTGTGAGTCAGCTCGTTGAGTCAACCTGGTAACATACCCGATTCGTGACTCACCATCTTCAACCTCTCTCTCTACTTTTTGAAGCGTTGTGTATCTCAAACGGTCACACCACTCTCTAAGGGCATTTCAACACCAAAAACCACCTTCCAAAGGCCACAATTTCACTATAAAAATGTCACTCGACACGCCCAAATTCCGCACTACATTGCACTCTGTCGCATTCGAACTAAATCACTAAAGCTATGGCCTCAATTACAATCGAAGAACTCCGATCATTTCACTCAATAGACCGCGAATTGTACTCCCGACTAGTCCTCAATTTGCATCGCGACCCATTTCAATCGATGCAGATAATAGCACTATGGATATGTTTAGAACAAGTTGGTTATCCTAATATAATTCTAAAAATGTTATTCTTAACAGACGATGCGGTGAATTCGATAGCCGATGAAGGGGTTCATATATTGAATTGCATCACATCAGAAATCCCTCCTCCTATATCAACCAACATTAATGTAACTCCATTAACACTAGACCTAATGAATAACCAAGAAATTTCATTGCAGTTCTTATATGAGAACAGGCTCACTGCTTTAAGTGGGATCATGAAAATTGTGAATGAAGTGTGTTTTAAGGCTTTCGAGGACATCCTGTGGTTGGCGTTGGGAAATGCCGCCGCAGTTCCTTATCCAACTACTGTGATTGTGCCTGAATTTGGTGAATCATCATCATTTACTCGATCGGGTTTGAACCCGCCAACTCCCAAGAATGACATTGATGTTCCGCAAGGTGAAAGAACGTTGTTCATCACATTTTCACGAGGATATCCTATCACCGAAAGGGAAATACGCAATTTCTTTGTTAGGTAGGTATTCTTATCGTCGATATTCAATGTAATTCTTTGTATTTGTTTGTTTTACATTGATTATAATTAGTTTCTAATTAACTTTTAATTTTTTGAGTTTTAACTTATTTCTTGGGTTGATGACTTCAGGTCGTACGGTGATTGCGTTGAAGCGATCTACATGCAGGACATAACACCCAATGAACAACCAATGTACGCTCATCTTGTCTTACGTTCTGCTTCAACGATTGCTGTTATCCTCCATGGCAAGGAAAGAGCTCAATTCCTGATCAATGGAAAGAATCTACGGGTACGGCATCATGGATCAGAATGATCGAAGCAGATTCACACCCTTATGCCAGCAGCAACATCGATCCTAGATTCTTATATCATAGATGTTTTTGTGTGTCAACATTCATCCTACTTCAATTGGGATTGATTTTCATGCAAGAACTTGGCGACAGGCTCATCAATACTGTATTTGTTTTAAGCAGGCTCGACAGGCTCATCAATACTGTACTTCGACCTATTTAAGGTCATTGGTTAAAACTCAGCTTATTATTCTGTCTATAATAATAGGCTGTCTTGGAAAAAACTAATTAATATAATAAGATGCAAGTGTGTGGGGATCATTTCAAAAGTGCTTTTTTAGGTCAAACAAAGCTAAAGAAAACCTCCCTGGAAAATGTATGTTTGGTGGGCAACTTAGGGCAGAAGTCCATACTCAACCAACTCTCAACTTAGAGATCGGATCTTTGTTCCACCCTTTACAAGTTAAGTTCATGTATAAATCATTAATACCAATTTCAAGTGCAGAATGCTCGGGCTTCATGCTACTAAGATCCAAAAGAATTAAGAGTTCTCTGTGGTACAGAATTACCCAAAAAAAAAGGCGCTTATAATTCGCCCTTTACCTTAAGGATCACCCCTTAATCCTTTCGTCCGAACAATATGAAAGTATGATATGATGACTATGCCATTTAAAAGACAAATAAAATGACAAACTTTTCAGAAAAGTTGGATGCTATCTGTGTTTTTGATCTTTCAGCTGAATCCCAAGGATATAACAGTCCTCACTGTCTAAATTCAAGTACCTAAAGAAATTTCTGGTATGTGGTGCAACACAACTACTGTAGTTTGAGGTTCTCATTACAGCCCAGTAAATACAGGTCCAACATAATATTGATCTGATTAGGATAACATTGGAATCCAATCAATTACTATTCGATCAGGATAGCAACGGATACCTCCAAACAACCATTCTGTCGACGAAATGTAAAAACATGTCATAACAGAATCAATGTTATGATGCAATGAAATCGAAACAGATTTAGATTACTGTTCAAATTTAAATTTCAAATGGGTCTACCTGTCAAAGAAATAGTAAGATCATTTTGATAATTCTATGTTATGGTGCAGTATGTAACCAATTATATTACAATTATAAAACAAGTATTACAATGGACGAGTTATCGTTCTTCATATCACTTGAGTGATAATAAACAAAACAAGAAGGTTATGTAGTAAGATTCGCAGGTAATAGAAGTCACAGGAGCAGGAGCTAAGTTACAAATAAATTATGCTTATATCCCTCGGTTTCCTATCACAAAAAGAGGTTACACAAAAAATTACAACATTTAAATTTTGCTTGATGACTGCACCAGTGAAATAGACAAACAAACAGCAAACTCAACAAATTTATCCAGGTTTGGACATGAAACAACTAAATAAGAAATATAAGATTCTTTTTTTCTTGTTTCTTTGATAAGCAAAAAAGATATAAGACAAAGACAGGAAAAGAATTTTGAAAAGTTGAGACCTGCTAAAGCTTCACCTCCTGCGAGAGTTTGGCAACGATCTAGGAGACCCCTCGAAAAGATCCAAGATGAAACTCTGCAGATCATCTGCACTGTATTTGATGTACTTGTCAATGTTCCTGCTACCCTCCAGCTGACTAGCATGTCTGCCCATGAATGTACGGTACGCCTGGATTACTTTCAATGATACTGAGATACGAAGATCTTCTCGAAGCTGAAGATCTGGGATTAACCATGCAGTCTGGCTCCTATAAACTTCCTCAAAAGCGAGATTGAAGCTCTTAAACCTCTCCTTTAGAACCGTCTTTGATACTGAATGTGAACCTGGAGTGCAGATTCCTTCATCCTTCAGTAAAGAGAGGACTGAGTTCCAAGTAGCTCTCTCGTAGTTCATTGCATGCTGTTGGAATTTCCCGTTGTGTTGTCTAATCCAGTCATCTCCAAAAAGGGGCCTGAGTTCGGGACCTTTAACCTTTTGAACCATGTAATAAATGTTGTTCATGAGGAAAAACTGTTGTAAAGCACCATCTCTGTACAGCCTTGACTTAATATTGAGGTTGGATTCTAGAACTGAACTGACTGACTTAAGATGGAGAGCAATTGGGGATGCACAAGAGGAGGACCTACTGTCCTCATTTTCTTCTTCATCAACAGGGAGCATATTGGGCATTAATGACACCGGGTCATCTCCATCAGAGGCCTCGAGAAGCACATTAAGGGTACCACTGTAACCAGTAAGGGCCTTGATGTAATTCATAACATATTTGGTCAGATGATGAATCCCACCTCCAGCAAATGGGTTAGTTGACGTGTTTGATCCAACTGCGATCTCAAATTCCAAAACAGTTCCCCTAATAGAATCACCCAATCTCTTTAGGACCTCGCGACACTCAAATCTTACAGAAGAACCAGCCTCTTCCAAGAACAAAGCGTCTATATCTGGGAGTAGATCTGCCAGGACCTCATACATGTCGAGTATCAGAAACAACTTATCCGGCTGACGAGGTCCGATAGCTATGGCTTCGCCGAAATTCAGGAGATGAAATACTGGAGCCTTTGAAATCTCAACAAAACAAATTGGTTTAACTGACCCAAACTCCCCAAAAATCTGATCACATAGTCGTTTCTCACTCGCAAGATAAACGCGCATGAAGATCTTCATAGCCCGGTTCCATTTCTTGATCTTAATAGTCAAGATACTCCAGTCCGTCTTCAACACTTCCTCAATGCTCATTTTCTCCACTTCAAGTATTATAAAGAGGCACTCATCTAAAGCATCTTTACGAATGTTAATGTAAGCCTGACAACATTCCTGGTCGAAGTGAGATGCGAACATCGCATTGACAATGCGATTCAGGTCAGCAATTACATCTGGATGGACCAAATCTATGATAAATTCCTCCGAGCCTTTACTACTGCTATCTCTCCGAAGTGATTCTTCAACCAGATCATCCTCAGCTGAGATAATAGAGTCGTCATCCACGGTATCTCCTTCACTAGAACGAAAAGACATGAGCTCGGGTTCAAAAGATTGTTTATTCTGAACAAGAATGTGGCTAAACTCTTCTTCAAGCCTTGCCATTGCAATCTGAAGAACACTGTGAACACGGCGTAGAAGCTCATTCTCTTCTCCATCTTCATTCACAGACAAGCTTCCCAAACTTTCTGTTAACCTTTGAGCTTCATCAATGGCCTGAAGATACTCAGAAACTGCATCAGCGCCACAGTCCCATATCATAGACTGATCAGACTCCCAATTCATAACCTTCTCTTGAATGGAGCGAAGCCGTTCCTCAAAATCACCAACTCCCCTTCCTTTGGATTCTGAGGTAAGGGCCATGGTAGACAACTGGTTATCAAGATCCTCCAGGATCTTTCTCATGCCCTCTGTCAGATTCTTACTCGTCCCTAATGCCCTTACAATGTGCTGTGTTGCAGCAATCACATTTTCTTCTCCTTCTATGTTAGGAATGATAGACTTACAATCTGCCATAGAAGATAAGATGACCACAACGAACCTACAAATCAAATTCCCAGTGCAACAGAACCAGATGGAAACCTAGCCCCTCGAATGAAACCTGAAACACTTCTTCCCCAATCCGAAACTCATACTTCTATTAAATCCAATGCATCTCGGGATTCCCCAAGGACCCCAAAAGAGAACAGAACAGCTCAAGAACAAACAAGTGGGATAAATGGAAATAAAATTACAACAAGGAACAAAAAAGACGGATATCCTTGCAAAAGCACAGTATACCTCCTCTTAAACCTTGAACACAAAAATACGAACAAGATGTTACACAAAACCAATTTTATTTGCTCCAAGAACACAGACGAGATTCAGGAAATGATTTTAGAACTCCTGTTGATGATCTCGAAACCTTGTAAAATGGTTTAGAGAGGAAGGGAGAGACACCACAAGCAAAGGGTAGCAATAGCAATAAAATTTCGACTATGGAGGAACAATGACCTATTGTGGCGTGAAAAATGAGCAGAGAAACTTCAACATTTTTCAATACACAATAACCATATTTCCCCTCAGTGGATGGATTTGGGATCGATTTTAAGATACTCTACTAGACCAGACATCAAATCTTTGAAAATTCAACAAAAAACTATCAGTTTTTTTTTTTTTTTTCTCTTAAATCCTCCAATTCTTTCTCAGACAAATCTGATCATCCACAACTACTTTCACCAAATGAAACCAAAAAGAAACTTACCCAAAACTCAAAATTTACAGAACTTCATACAAACAAACAAGTACTTTAAATAAAATAAGAAACCCTAGATAAGAAATCAAACAAAGAACAATTTTAATTAATCAGAGAAAAACAGCAAAACCCTTACAGTAAGAATCCCGATTCTGATAAACAGCTAAGCATCACGTAGTAATAACAGTTAAATTCTCAAGAACAAACAAAAATTCACTTAAAACCCTAACGTGCTCGTTCTCGAAAATTGTGAACAAACCAAAAAGAAATTGACAGAACAGACAAACTATGTTTACTGAAATCGTTTTCTAACTATAAATTTTATCAATAACCGAGAAACTTCGAAGGAAGCTAAGAATCAAGCTTTTTTTCTCAAACGAGGTCATTCATGGAATTTAATAGAAGAAGGTAAGGACTGATATTTCTAGGGTTTTAAATGCGAAATTATCAGCTACGTGGAAAGGTTGGAGAAAAGAGTGATAGAGAGAGAGAGATTAGAGAGAGAAACAACAATAAGGAACAGAACCCGTAGAAGGATAGAAGTGAACCTGAAGCTTCCCCTGAAATTTGGGCAGATCGCTGCAATTTCTCGCCCAATTTTGTTTGTACAAAAGCTTAAAAGACTGAATTTTGACTTCTTGTGTTGGCCTTGGCTGAAAGGGAAACTTTACATCCACCCACTTTTACTTATTAACACCACATTTATTTATCTTTTCGTTTTTTTGGTAGTTAGGATTATTGTCAGCTTACAACGACAATGAATGGCCTAGATACACAGTAGGTAACTACTGTGTGAGAAGCATAGAAAAACTGTTGCAAACATGAAAAAGGAGAAGCGTTAATTAGATACGAGCCCTAAGGCACGCGCGACGCGCGTGCATAACGCGTATTAGCCGGTAATTTTTTTCAAATGTATTATTTTGTGGTTTGAATTAATAAATAAATTATATTATCTAAATGGGTAAGATTTCAATATTCAAGTTAAATACATATCAAATACAATAAAATTAGGCGAAATAACATAATTCAGGAATCTATTTTAAATCTAAAACTTAGTCATTTTTCTTTCACCAATCTGTACTTGTAGTATTTGAAATTCTAATACTATATCCAGCCTAATCCTGCATATGCAAAAAGAAAATTGTAGTTAGAAACATTAAAAAATTTTGGGTGAATGCATATTTAAAAATATTTTTATTAAGTTTTCAAATATAAAAAAGAAAAACATCTTGATTTATAAAGAACGTAAAAAAATAAAAATAAAATATATAGCAATTAGATCTACTAAAACAT
>MVGT01004287.1:725142-810322 GCA_002174775.1 Macleaya cordata
GTAGCGTCTACCGCGCCTACCTTTATAACCAGGTCGTCCACGTCCCTGTCCTGAAGCAGTCGCTGCATAAGCTTCAGGTACAGACGTAGAACCAGTGGGACGAGCCTCATGGTTCAATAACAACAATTCATTATTTTTCTCGGCAACTAGAAGGCAGGAGATCAATTCAGAATATTTTTGAAACCTACGCTCTCTATATTGCTGCTGTAACAGCACATTAGAGGCGTGGAAAGTGCTGAAGGTTTTCTCCAGCAGCTGCGCATCAGTAACAGTATCACCACACAGTCTCAGCTGCGAGGTTATTCTGAATAAATCCGAATTATATTCTGTTACTGATTTGAAGTCCTGCAACCGCAGGTTCCTCCAATCATTCAAAGTACCAGAATGTATGACCATCGACAAGTGGCCAAATCGATCCTTTAAACAGTTCCAGAGGAGTAACGGATCTTTCACCGTCAAATATTCAGATTTAAGTCCCTCGTGGATGTGGTGCCGAATGAAAATAGTGGCAGCAGCAGCACGACTCTCTGTGGTTGGCTGATTACCTTCTCGGATAGTATCTCCGAGTTACCTAGACGCGAGATGGAGTTCCATATCCAGAACCCATGAAAGATAGTTGTTTCCAGTGATATCTAAAGCAACAAACTCAAGCTTCGTCAGATTCGACATTGAAAATAAGACAACACAAGTATACCTTTCTGATTTTGTGAGATGCCCAGAAGTTTCTTGTTGATCACAAAATGTCGAGGTCTCGATCTTGAAAGTGGTAGAGACTCGTGCTGATAACGTGTTATGATTTCTGGGTACACAATATATATAATAAAAGGGAAGAAGAAGAGAAGAATTGATAGATCTCTTATATATCTTTCGTACAATACATATCTCTTTGTAACATATAGGCTTAACTTGGTCGTCCAAAACTTAGTTTCTGTTACTAATAACAAAGAGTAGCCTAACATATATATATATAGCCTAGAGAAGATAGGCTTGCATGGAGGTGTAGGGACACCTACACTATGGGTGTCACGCAGATGCATGGTGGGCAGATGCATGGTGGGCAGCCACCAAAGCACCTGCGTGCTATAACAAGGAATATATATTAAAAAAAAAAAAAAAAACCCTAAAATCTGCCCAGATAATTTTATTTCAAATGGTACACGTGTCGAATACCCAGATAATTTTATAAATTCGACCGTTGAACTATTCACTCTGAACGGTCATATCTCAAACTCTGAAACCATATAATAATTCTCATTCTAATTAAGCTCAATTGCCAGTCCCTCTCTCTCTCTCTCTCTCTCTCTCTCTCTCTCTCTCTCTCTCTATATATATATATATATATATATATATATCTCTAGAGTACTCACAATCAGTCCTTCAAAAAGGTTTGTTGATATCAATTTGATTTTCTCTATTTTTATTAACTATCCATTCAAGCTCAAATAACCCTAATTTGATCATCATCACTGACTTCAATCAACAGGTACCAATCTGCAATCCAATCCGATGGATAAACTACTCGAAACACCTCCGCGAAATCCAACAGAATTCATCGAAAAAACACCACCTCAGACTCTGAAACTTGATAAAAGCAGCACTCCTAATCCCCTTAAAGTCCCACAGTCATTCAAGTACCCAGAAAGGTAATTAGATCTTAATTACCATCTAATTTTGCTTATCAGTAGTTAATCCCGTCGTTATTAATGATACTGTAATTTTTTTGATACATTTTTTGCAGGTATATGAGTCCAACTGATCTTATGATGTCCCCTGTTTCTAAAGGACTTCTTGCCAGAAGTAAAAAGCCCGGCGTCTTAATACCGCCCACTATCAATCCACCTAAGGTACATTAAAAAGTCTAATCCCTGCGTTTTTTCGGATTCTGATGTATGTATTTTAGATTAGTTTCTTGAAAGGGTTGTGAATTTTGTAAGTTTTACTAAGGCAACGAGATATAAGTTACATGTTTTAATTGCAGTAAAACTCAATTAAAGGATAAAAGGAGGGATAATGACCTTTATATCCTTTTATAGAGTAAATAACTGAAGAAGAAAGAAGGGTAAAAGGATAGAAGACCATGTTTTGAAGGGTTGGCTTCATATATAGGTATAGATTAAACTCAGTTTGGTCTAGCTTAATTATCCAAGTTTGATTATTCTTGAAAAATAGACCATTCCAAAGTTCTCAGAATTGTCTTCTGAATTTCTATTTCAAATTTGGGTATTTCATATATTGTCTCAATTATGTTTCTTGGGTACTTGCAGATCTTGGAACCATGCTTTCAGGATGAGGGTCTCTCTCAAAACTGAATATCCCCTTTGCCGCTAAGCAGAGCCGAATGTCCTGATTTTTGTATATCAGTTGGGAGAAACATTTAGCTTGTCAAGCCAAGAAAATCTCTACTTTTGGATGCTAATCCATCTAAAAAAGTTTATGTTTTCTTGATGTTTAGGCATTATATCTTTAAAGCTTTTCTTTCGTTAGAACTCTCTCTCAGGCTTTTGGTGAAAGTTCAATTATCTGTACTCTTGAAGTAATTCTGTAATGAAAGGGAAGGTTTTTCTATTCAAAGGTTTTATCTGCCATGCAAAGTTAGGACTCTTAAATCATCATTTTAGGCTGTTTCTTTCTTAATGCTAAGTGTCTGAGATCTGATCAGGATGGTTTTTGAACTGGCACATCAATTAGCAATTTAGCCCGAAACCCCTTTTGAGTTAGTTCGACGACAATGACAATTATAATAGGTTGACAGGGTTCTGTCTACATGGATAGCTCTCCAAGATTTGAAACATCTCCAGTCTATTTCCTTTCTAACTTTTTCCATGTAAAGTTAGGGGGAAAAAAGGCGGCATGATAACCCCATGCAACCAAGTACAAAAATAGCCTTTATGGTTCAAATTAAACCAATGTCACTTCTTTGATGGGCAAGTGGGTTTAGTGATTAGTAGTTAGTGGATAAAGATGGGTTTTTAGCCCATAATTAGTAGTATAAACACTCCCCGACTTTGCCAACTCAACTGACTAACACCTTTAATCTAGTGGCTTTGGATAGAAACAAAAGGGGAATTAAGCAAACTAAGTTCATATATGAAACTGTGTCAAACTTATATACATATTGCAGTTAGATCATCTAAGTTTAGTCACCAACTTTGTCAGCTCAACTGTTACCGACTTCACCAACTCAACGGTAATCAATGGCCATAGATATAAATGAAAAGAATAACAAAGCAAATTAGCTCATATTTAAAACCTTATTGAAACTTATATACATTGCAGTTACACATCCAGCATCACACATGCACTGAAATGTTCATCTTAATACCATCCGATAGGTCTTGCTTGCATTACAATGTTCATAAAACAGTTTCAAAGAACAGACAACGAATGGAGAAATACATTAGAAAAATTTTGCTATGTCAAAATGTGATAGAATTTCTTTACTCCAACCGGACTTCATACCATTGAATTGAACCAACTTCGCCGTCGAGCTCAAGTTCACATACAGACTTTACAAGGTGTGAAACAGCGTCATCAATGGATTTAAATCTAGCAAGGTCTGGTGGTAAGGTGTTCCCGGGCCAGTTTTCTAGCCAACCTTTCAATCTGGTCTTCAACTCCTCTTCAGAAACAAACTCCTCATTCTTACCAGGTTCAATTAGAACATAAGTGTCGGTCTGTATATTCGCCCTTCTCCTCCTTATTGCACAAATCTAGACACAATGGACAGGAACTCTAGCAATTAAGATTATATTGCATACTGTAAGACCCGCTCTATTCCATACACTCAACGTTAGTTTACTTCAAGAGGACTTCCTATTAGCTTCCTAAATGAACTACTCATCCTTTTGATTATAGAATTTTTACAGAGAAATTTCAAGTTCTTTTCACGTAAATTATAAAGTTATAATCACATTATTAGGATAGACAAATGCGTCAGTCATTTTTTAGATTTGGTTTTACATTCTAAGCTAGTTTTTGAGACCAAGTCTTGAATAAGATCAAAATGAATGAAAAGCAGGAATAAATAAATAATGCTGGAACAACAAATCTTTAACAGGAAGAGAAGAAATATATATAGCTTCACCTGATGCTTGTTGTGCCTAGCCATTTTAATAAGCAGTCCATAGTGAACTGAAGAGTTTGTATAACCAGTCATTGCTACTGGGCTCCATCGTAAAGCTCGAACATAGTGTCTCGACGACTCTTTACCTGCACGAGCAAAAGAATTATATATTTTCTAATGCGACAGCCAACAATCCGTCCTTCAAGCATTGATATGTGAGTATGGATGTGAGTAGAATGATGGGTTTTATGCCCAACTAACCCCTCTTAATAACCCATTTTTACAAAATTCATAATGTTAACCTATCTCATCCACATCTCAACCCTCTTGATGGGGTCTAGATGGTATAGAAGTTGATAAGTCGAGATGGGTTTAAATTATCAGTTTTATTTATAATTTAAACCCTAGAATGATTTATCCCCAAATCAGGATACTTATTTACATTATGTCATTATTGGATCATTGATTACTATGATGCATAAAAACAGAATCACAAACAAATTTTGTGTTCATACTTTGAAACCCAAATGAAATTTCCAGTAGCAGAGATGAAAAATGGTTAACTCCATAATTGTTTATGCGCTTTCGGGTATTTTTGTAAATCAAATTTGATTCTTTCACAGTCCCCTGGTTCACTCACTATTACTGGTTCACTAGTATTGAACTGCTGAAGTACAAAATTCCCTCCCTTTGAAGAATTATCTTCTACTATCAATGTTCATCACTCGTAAAATCCGTTCGCATTTTCGCATTGATCCTTCAAAAAGAAACCCATAATCTACATAACCCTAGTTTAGTTTCAGCAGAATTGATAGCAAAATTTCAGAATGAAAAACACCCCAACATGTAAAACAAAATTCTGTTTCATTCCTCCTTCCCCTCATTTGAAGATTAAACTCAAAACAAAATCAAGTAGAGTCCATGAAATGAAACTCATCAAATGGTTAAGATGTTCAAGTAGTTCTCTATATCAGAACAGAAAAATTACCAACAAAAACCACCTAAAAACAGAACACTTAGGAACTGATTATATTCAAACAAAAGAAGAATACAGTTTATTACTTACAGTTGAAGCTTTGAAGTACTCCATGATTTATTATTTGTTTCTCCAAAGCTCCCTCCATTGCTATAAGATTCTTTGCAACTTTCAGTGTTAGGATAAAAAGCTTGCAAATAGAAATGAAAATCAGCACAAAAATCTAAGGAGATAACAGGATAAACGGTACCTCTCAAAATGTCTCTATTCTTTTACCCCTTACTTCTTAACAATTTTACAATAATGGTCCTACTATTTGATACTCAAATACAAAATTCAAATGCGTGTCATGTTTTATGTCACATATTTCAATTTTAAGTATAAATGTTGTATCCACACAATATGGGTATTTTGTTTTCGAAAGGTGAACCTGTTTTTACGAGACCAATAATTCGATGTTAACGGGTAAGATTTCAACAATACCATCTAAGCAAGTTGGCACATGCAACACCATATGGGATGTATGGGTATTGTATTTACAATGTATGGGTATTTATTATTGTGAATCTATTGGATGAGGAGATCATCATGGTTGTTTTGGTTAAAAGCGGGCTGAAAAACGATGGTTTATACGGTATAAAATTTTAATAATCTTTTGATCAAGTTAAAAATTTTAGAATGATATAATTTTTTTAGGATGATCTGCACAACAAAGAATACAACACGCTCCCAAAAACTTGACTAGGTACGTCTTAACTAAGATGGTAAAATCTTGGGTTCAAAACCCGCAAACACCTCCACATACAGAAAAATTGTTCACTACTATTTCTTACCAATCAAAAATATTATCCTCACACAAAACTAGCTCTTGCATCATCTCCATTGACCCCTGCATGTGTAAGAATAATTTGGGTGTAAACATCCAAACCTCAAATCTTGGGCCTCTAAGATTAATGGGCAAATTTGAAGTTGGGTAGGAATGTGCTCTTCTTAAGCCCAGACCATTTTAGTCCCTTCAAAATCTTCCCAAAAAAAAACGAATTTAACAAAGATATTCTGGAGCAACCTAGAAAGAGAGAGGTAGTTGGGGATGGCGCGAAATGGAACTAAAGTTAGTTATTCTGGGAGCGAAAAATGCCGAGAGTGTCGTTTATCCATCCTGAATTCTTTCGCAAACCCTAATTTTCCCTTCCTCGTCTCCTCGAAAAAAAATCAAAAACAGAGAAAGGAGAACAAAAAAAACGAGTTTTGATCCCTCCTTGAAATCTAATCCTTTCTGTGAAGAACCGCAGAAATCTATTTCAGGTAAAATCCATTTGTATCCCGTTCATCCCAAACTAATTATGTTTTTCATTGACCGTTTATTTGTTTGAACGATCAAAAATATTTTTTTAAAAAAAATCAATTTTTTGGCTTCTCCTGTAAAGAAATCTTTGTTTTTTTTTTTTTGTTTTTTTTATATCATTTTAAATTAAGTGAAATTGTTAATCTTTAATTCCTCATTAGGGAATGGGATCGTCTCCAGTGCGACCGCCGACGACTCGATTGGAGTGGATTGATTTTCATTTTAGCTAAATATACTTGATGAATCAAGTAAGTAGTTATTTCATATTTTAAATTTAATTCTTCTTGCTCCTTTTGTTGCTGAATTTAATTATTTTTATTTTTATTATGTTTTGTTTTTGTAAGTATCAGATAATTTGATGTGTAGAGGATCAGGTCAAATTAGGGTTTAATTGGAAACTTTTTGTGGTAACTTTTTATGTTTTTGATAAACAAATGATTAGAAGAAAAAAAAAATTTGAAACTTGGTTATGACTCACAATGAATTCAAGAGAAGACTAACTAAAAATTGTTGATTTGTTTCTCTTCCGTGGATTGGTAGAATCCCAATCACATTGAATGATGTGGAAACAGGGTTGAATTTTAGAAAATGTGAACCAAAATGAACGATGCCCATAGCGGAAGATATAGATTAAGAGGAGAAGGAATTAAAAATTTTGAGGGCGTCAAAGAACCAATATTCTAGAAAGTTGAATGCATTGATTTTGTGGACTTTTAAGCTATTGATTTCGGGCTCGATACATATATTTTTGTTTTTGAACATCCAATTGAAAACCTGTTATTTGGGAGATTTAGGAATTTTGGACTGTTTTGGTCAACATGATTTTAGGCTAAGATACTTGGACTGATGACCTTACATTGGATGACTTATGAAACTCCAAATAGAGAACCTTGACCTAACAATGTCCATACATTTTGTTCCTAATCTTGATTAAATGGACAGTCTATGCAATTTATCCTGCAATGAAGTATCTAAGGATTTGTTCTTATTTCAGGTCATCAAAGAATATCTGATATTTATGATTTGTTTTTCTTTACAACCATTATTGATCTTGCAGTTGCCTTGTAAATCTTACATACAATTCATGTTTTTTGCAGCATGAATATCTGAATGATTACATAAGAGGTTTAAAACCTGAATTTGAATCTGTAAACTTCAGTTATGGAATCTAAACATGAGAGTGGTAGTAGTAAGCAGTCAACGACACCTCCCGAGGCTGATGATCATCTTACCCCAGGCAAAAAGTCAGACTCTTCTTCTTCTTCTTCTACCTCAGACTCTCCATTTAATGAAGATCTTTCCCGACAAGATAAAGGTGAACTTAGTGAGTCCAATGCCGAGGCTTCTGGTTCTCCTAAACTTCACGATTCTCCACCTAGCCCTTCTACTCTTACTGCCGAATTTAGCCTGAATGAGATGTCCGCAAACCAGTCCCCTCCAATACAAGTGATGGAACGAGAAGGTGAACCAACTCCATATAGGATCCCATCTACCGTGTTCGCAAGAAGTCCATCCACAGCACCAGTTGAATGGAGTGTGACTTCTAATGAATCGCTGTTCAGCATTCATATGGGAAATAACAGTTTCTCGGCGGACCAAATTTTCCTGATGGGAAGGTCTGGAGAGCTGGGCATGCCTGGAGACTATAACAACTTTCTCGATAATAAGCTTACAGAGTCTAGCAACTTCCCTAATAGCCAGTCCCAAACTTCTGCAGCTGGCAAAGAGAGTTCAAATTTGGGGGAAGGCTTAGGTGTGGCAGAAGCAGCAGCTGAAACCATGAAGGAAGTGTTAAGGGCTACAGCGGAAGATCAGAATAGTGAAAAAACACCTCCTGTAGAGGCAGCCTGTCATTCCTCGAGCATTTCTCTCCGTTCTGATGAGAGTGGAACCAGTGTAGTTTCCTTTGCGTTTCCAATGTAAGCTCAATCACTTGCTACCATACGTATTTAGACAGATACTTACGTATATCTTAAGCATCTATATCCTCATGGATAAATATATAAGAAACAGATAGCTCACGATTACGTGGACATTTCTAACTCTCTGAAAGTTGCATTATGAGTTGAATGATTCTTTCTGTCTATTTCATGTTTAAATTCCATGTGAACCCCATAAAGCCATGTAGAACCCGAGCATAATGCATTTTAGAGTAAATACCACAATTCATTTTGTATGTGGTATTGTTTTTTCCCCTCCTTGTATGCATAATGCATGTACATCACATAAACACACACACACACACACACACAGACATTTATAATTGTGCACAGAGATGCATCATACGTGCAACATTATATAAAGGTGCTAAGCAGCTCCTAATTTTTGGATGAGGAATGTACTCAGGTACAGATAGGTGTTCAGTTTCTGTTATCGTTCCAATGGTAGTCACAGGAGTTTGCTACTGATTTGTTGGCCATGCTGCAATGTAACGGAAGATAGGCTTTTGTTATGTGCGTCTATTTCTCATTGCCACCTCGCTTTTATGAAGGTCTACTTACAAAAAACAGGGAGCTTACCGTTTATCTAACAAGCTAAAGTTACTGTGTCAGACACAAATACACAGGAAAACACAACTAATGTGCTTTTTATTTTGTATGATCCATACACATGCTATTACAAACTGTTGTTTACATCACAGACTATTGATACTAGTGGGTCGGACGTGCTTGGCAACTTACAATTTTGAATACACATTTTGCTTATGAGAAACCTAGAAAAAGGGTAACTTTGGAAGTTTGGCAAGAATGTCACACCGTAACTTCGAAGTATTTGAGTTATGCTAGTATGTTTTCTCCTACTACATCATAAAGCTGTTTGGATGTGTAAATGCATCTTTCTTGTAGTTGTCCTGAGAAGCCTACTAATATTATCTAGTTTATTCGCAGATTGACAGGGGAAGGAGGAAGAGCTGTATCAGCGAAGGTGGAACCAGAGCACCTAAGGCAGCAGCCAAAGGAGCAGTCGAAGGAGCAACTGATGGAGCAGTCGAAGGAACAGCAGCAGGCGCAGCCCCCCTCACCGGCACCACCAAATGCTGCTGCTCCTGCTCAGACCAAGTGGTTCCCATGCTTCTCTTGTTGTCCATTTTGTTCTTGAGAGTATCTTTTCTCCAAAGAAGTCGAATGCTCAACACAACTCCGGCGAACATTAAGAAATGCCTGCAGAACTTTTCCTGTAGTCTTCTCCATGTTCTTTGCAAAATTCAAGACTTCTAAGAAGCTCATCATCGTCTTCGTTCAGCATGGAGCATATCGTCCAACCAAAGCGCCAAAATTCCTACTTAGTAGTCTTTGTTCAATCAACATGACAACATCACCAATTAGATTTGAGTTCAGATATATAGTTTGCATCTTACATGCCAACATGGTCAAATTGTAGATGAGGTTGGTTAGTTTTTTTAGTGTTAAGAGGGAAAAAATGGGAGAGAAAAGGGAGCTCTGAAGGGGAAGAAAATGGTTGAGTAATCTCTTTTCACTTGTATGTAATCTAATGTGATTTATGTTAAGGGAAAATGAGAAGAAATTTGTATGTCCTGTTTAGTGTTAAAATGCATTTATATTCTAATCTCCAATATATTTGTTCTTGGTAACTGAGGTCTTTCAGTTTACATGGAATTATCCCAAGTTTTGCAGACAGTGAATAATATGGAATTCACGAAGCCAGCGCCGGTGGATTTCAGCGTTCGATTTTGATTCCTCTTGTGGTTCACCTTTTTTTTTTTCTCAGGATACTCGGTCTAAAAACAGTCCCACAGATTGATCGGATGGTTCCAATTCCAGTTGGTTCTCAGGTATTTCGGTTCTAATTCTCCAATATTAATTCCTACACGCAATAAGTATGAAAAGTTAAGAAAACTCAAGGATAGAACCACGGGTTACCCAAAAATAGAACTCATAATACTACTAATTTTTTTCTATTGGTCACATAACAATACTAATCATTCTGGTTCCTAACGGTTCCAAGTTCTGAAACTAGTATGTGGAACTAGAACCGGGAAAATAAGAACCGATTCAGTTTGGTTCCTGTAGTAAACGGGTACCCATTGACTCCATCTACGTGGGACCTGGGTTTCAATTTACTTAGGTTTTTCTTTTCTTTTCCTTTTTTCTGTTTTGTGGGTGTTTTTGAGAACTTGGTAGCTCATATAATCTTAATTCACGATCGGCGTTACTTAAATCTCATAAACAAACAGCCTAGTATCGATCAAGTCGGCCTGTTCACTGGTGCCCACATTTTGTATGCGATCATGGCAATCATAAAACCATATTGATTGACCACCATTCGATCAGATCGAGAAGAAAGATACAATTATTAGATCTTAACTATTTGTATTACTAATATAGGTCCCGATTTTGAAATACCAAGTTTTGACAAAAGATCTCGACCATCAAATTCAACTGTAGATTGCTAATGCGTGCGATTTTTTAATACTGATGTATGATTGTAATCTAAGGGTCAAGATTGTTGTCAAAACTTGCGTCCTAAGATCCTGACTAATTCTCTAGGGTTTTATACTTATAAAATCTTCTTGAAACAGTTGTTGAAAAATATAAAAATGAAATTTGACAGATCTGAACACGTACGTACTTCAACAAACAAACTTTCTTCCTAATGAAAAGGAGAATTATGAGCAGTTTCTTTTCTTTTTCTCTTTTTTTTTTTCTCCCACCAATCACTTTCGTTTCTCACCAACTTGTCATTTGTTTTAATTAACTTCCAAATTACTTTCTCATGATGCACTCATTCAACTACTTTCAATTTATTGCATAATATTTAGAAAACCCCTTTGAAAGACAATTGAATTTTCAAGATGATAATGATGTATTTTCCAAGCTAAAAAGATCCAAGTATTTTTAGTCACTCATTTTCTCCCACACGAGAAAAAAAAAAAAAAATAAATAAATAAATAAAAAGAATCCTACACATGTAATATACAATTTAAATCACCCTGTAGTTTAATCCTAAATAATCAGAGCGTAAGCGCTGAAACGGCTAAATATCCCTAATTTCAAAATGCCTTCAAAGCGTTGTTCAAAAAAGGGAGAGGTACACTTATACCACGATTCTAATTACTAAGGTCCAACCTAACCTAAATGACTCTTTGACAGCACATAACTAATATCCCAATAATAATATGACCTAAAACCAAAATTCTTAGGAGTGCCCAAATGCTTGAAATCGTTTCAAATACCAAAGATTGCATCAAGAGAGTAAGATGTGGGGTTAGGTGGTGATGTTATTATAATTAGTTTTCATTAAAAAATCTAAAGCTTTCTGATGACACTCAATAACAATTCATGAGAAGAAAATTACTAAACCCATCCCTCTACTTTCTCCTATCTGTATTTCACTGTACATACACTCAAAACCTAATAGAAAAATAAAACCATAGATTGAATAGAAAAGGAGAACAAAAAAAAAAAAACTAGCCTCCAAACCTACACTTCTTTGCTCTTCAACCATTTTTTCGTTTCCAAGACTTGTATAAGGAGAATTTCAAAGGAAATTCCTCTTTCTTTCTCTCTATACCCTTCAATTTTTGAAGGGGTTGACATACATTACTAGAAAGAAGATGAGGAACGGTTGACTGTTATGTGCCTTAAGGGGTGTGCCACGTCACCGCCACCAGCATGCTTGACAAACTCTGCCGGAGAAAGAAAGCTGCCATGGCACACACAAACTATCCTCACCTCCTCTCCCTTCCCGTACTTATAAAGGAATCCCTCTATACGTTTCCCGTCAGGACCGTTTCCTGTTGTAGATACACCAGGCATTTCTTCCATCATTTTCATTCCCATTTCTCTTGAACCATTTTCAATTACCTTAGGAGGCCTATTTGATGGATTCTCCACCTTGACTCCGGAAAAGGTGCCTGATTTTTCTGTAGTTATTGATGTAGGAACTATAACGGGCTTTTGTTCACTGCATTCAGGCAATGACTGAACACTCATAGGACTTCTCGCTTCCGAGCAATTGGTCAACCCTGTAATGTAAAATTCCATAAAAATGTGAGAAGAAATGTAGGAAACAAATAACAGAATATTTCTTTTAACCCTGTGACATAAAATTCCATGAAACTATAAGAAGAAATGCAGTAAAACAAAAAATAGCGTATCTCTTTTTAACATCTCATTTGGTAATTGGTGAGTACAGTTCCCAGACTTGCATCAAATTTACAACAAAATATAATAGGGTTTCATCCTATCATTTTAATTGTTAGTAATTTGCACATCTAACTTAATGTCTCAAATAAAACAAACATATCTTCCCCTTATCTTTTTGGCCGGAAAAACACATCTAAACTGTAAAATCAGATTGGGTACCTCCTGAGTTTTCCCCTCATAAGCAAAATGTATATTCAAAATTCCAAAGTTGTAAATTATTTTTCTAGTGAAGGGTATATTTGGTATTTAATGAACTGTAACATAGAGTAGCTAGTGCTATCACAAATAACATTACATTGCACGACCCTGAAAGCTTTCACATTAAATAAGCAACAATTCATCTTACTATCTTTCTATATTTTGGTCTTATTTTTTACAAAACAAAATAGGACAATTTGTTCCTTCGCATATCAACTTCTTAAATATAATGTACATGTGCAAACCACCCTCTAGAGTAGACTGTCCTTAGCTAACAAATAACACAACCTAAATCATTTGCAAAAGGGTTATCATTTACACCTATTAAGTGTGTGAATCCAAAAGGTTTCTCTATCACAATCTATGTACGCAAGCAAATAGATGAAAAATGCAACTCGACCCACTAATAAAACATATGCCTATAAGGAGGATTATTTCAAAGGGCGAATACTACCACTGCATTATTCATTGTTCAACACTGACTCACGATTACGTTGATATGGCCCATCAGAAAAAATTCAGCTATTATGATGCCCAATGTCACCTAAACTCAAAAGAACTGATTCACTTATTGTTGGAGCAATTAGCAGAGCAAAGAACTCGCAATGTTGACTTTGTACATTAATATTCATTTCAACGGTTAACAAATAAAGCCCAAATAACCTTTAATGTTTCAGGGGGACTTCTACATAAATCAATCAAAGTACACAAAAGTGGCTGTGTGTGTGTACTATAACAAAGTTTAGAATATTGTCTCGAGTTTTGACCTAATGTTTTTGATTAGTTGAAAGACCTTGACATTCCAACCGGAACATTCTACAGTACCAAAACATAACCATACAAACTGAAATCATTTTGTTCCAGAAACTACGAAACCCTAAAAAAACATTAGGATCGTTCCAAAACACATGAAATACTGAATTATGATTCTATACGTATAGGGGCGCCTCTGCATACGTATACATGTATACGTATATTATTGAAGAGTGTGGGAAGGAAGCCTGGGGGACTCTTCTTGTTCTGTGTCCCCACCTAAAAGAGCTTCAAAAGGATAATTGAGTTGAGATCACAGAATTGTCACCATTTCCAGATCCAAATTCGATTTTGATTGGAATATTTCACTTGCAAATTCTTCCACTAATTAAGTTTAGTCATACATAAATTTTGATTTCAATAAATTGCGAATCGAAATTAGTTCTAGTTTTCTAGAGATCTCAAATACAAACACAACTAATTACAAACCCTAATCTTGAATCCCTAGATAAATCAAAATTCATCTACTATAACAAATAAGAACATATAAGAAAGATGCAGATCATTCTGAACTTCAAACAAAAATTTCATAACAAAGTTAACAAACAAAACAATAGAAATCAAGTTTCTGCAATTTCGTCAAACAGAAAACTATTTGTACCTAAACAATTAAAATAGATTTCAAGTAAAAAAAAAAAAGTAGTACCTTGAGCAGCAGGTCGACCTTCGATTTCAGAACCACCAGAAGAACTACTCCCCTGCGATCCAAGGGAAGCCTGTGATGGTAGTGGTGGAAGTTCTGAAACCACCGAGGAAACTTCATTATTAGTATCAATTCTCCGACCAACACTAGTTCTTCCGCCAGGAGAAACCCAATTCGGCGGCTTGAAAGCCGTCGACATTGATGGAGAGAACCCATTTGCAACCCTAAATTGCTGCTGCTGTTTCTGCCTATCTTCCTCACAACTTCCTTCCAAAAAAGCTCGATCTTTACCCAATAACCTGCAATTTCTCTGCTTCTCTGATCTTTTCCTCTTCGCTTCTAATCTCCTCAAAGATTGCAACTCTTTTCTCTTCCGCCTTTCATCATCCGTAGCTACCGGCAATGAGCAAGTTCTTATAAGAGATGTATCTTCATCTCTATACAGATTCGTTAGCCCTGCAATTGATGATGACCGTACAAGTCTCTTCTTCTCAGTTGGGTCTACCCCAAAACAACCCCCTAATGAAAGCCCTAGATTCAACTCGATCTCTTCTGTATCTTCTGTTTTGTCTGTAAATTCTGTAGAAAAGTGATTTCCCGCGATAAATCTCTGCAACAGATCTCTTGGGTATCCATTTTCAATTTCTGATGTTCCAACTTCATTTGCTTCACCCATTACAAAACAAACAGAAGATAAATCAAACTGTAAATAATCTTTTGTTACTATTCTTGAAGAAACCCAGATTCAGAAACTTCATTCTCAGCAGAAACTGCAACAGAAAAACACGAAAGAATATAATAAAACCACCTGAACCCCCATTAATGAAAGCTTAGTAAAAGATTTCAATTTTTTGTTGTTGTTGTTGAAGGTGAATCTTCAAGTAGATTTCAACAAAACCCAGGTGTTAATTTTCAAAAAATCCGGCAAAATACCGGAAGAAATCGCCGGGAGAAGAGACAAAGACATGAGAGAGAGTTTTAGAGAGAGAAAGAGAGGGAGGGAGAAGATTGAAATAAAGAAAGAGAAAAAGAAAAGAAAAACAGTAGAAAAAAAATAAAAAAAGGGAAGAAAAGTGGAGTCTTGGTAAAATCTCAAAATTCCGGAAAATACTGAAAAAAAAAAAAGGGGTTTTGTGATTTTAGTCCCTATTTTTATAACCCTTATGTTTTTAATCCAAAAACATTTGTGAATTTAGTCCTTAGTTTTTAAAAAGACAATACTAACCTTTAAAAACATTTTATTCCAAATATATCCCATATCTAAAAATCATTAACGGTCGACTTCATCACTCCGGCGACCGGCGACCGGCGACCGGCGACCTCCACTCCGGCGACCGGCAACCTCCTCTCCGGCGACCGACTCTCCGGCGGCCGGCCGACCTCCGACCGACGACCTTTTCTCCGGCGACCGGCGGCTGTGAACTCCTCACCGGCAGTCCAAATCTGAAATTTTTCAAAAGTGCAAGTTCAGACTTGCAATTCAAGTTCAGACTTGCACTTTTTTTCCAGTTTAAAAAAAAAAAAGTGAACAAGGGTATCTTAGGCATTTTTTAAAACTTAGTTTACACATTTTTTAAATTTTTAGGGACTAAAATCATAACACTATAATTTTTTAAGGACTAAAATCATAAAGTTTTAAAAAATAAGGATTAAAATTATAAAAGTATTTTAGTGAGGGATTAAAATCATTGGTCCCCTAAAAAATAAGGACTTTTTTTACATTTTCTAAAAAAAGAATACCGATTCGCAGTAAAGAGATAGAAAACAACGAGAATCTGCCACGTGTCAATCAGGTGTTATTTAAAGTTGACACGTAGTTATGGAGTCCAGATTTAGCGGCGTCGCCAAACAAGCGTCTCCATCGATAACTTGAGAAAAAAGATGTCGTGGATTCGGTTGTCGTGAATAAACGTGTCGAACGACTAATGAAGAGACGTTTGTGAACGACACGTGTCGAGAAAATATTGTTCAGACCTCGTAAAGCCGCGACGTCTCTTTCTCTCTCTAAAAAAATTTGTCTTTATCATCTTAGCTGTTATCCAGAAGCAATACTACAGAACGTAATACGCCACGTGTCGGACAACCTCGCGTTTCGAGTTGCAGTTATCGACGGCGACTCTTCGAAAATGGAAGGAACCACCGAACCAAACGTACCCTATGATCCTATCCTACCATGGGACGTGAGGAGTCGAAATCCTCCCAACCTAAAAACCACGAATGAGGTTATTGCCCCCTTCTTAGAACGCCCCCTCATAACGCCCATCTTCTGTAGAATCCATATGTAATGCATCCAAATGTTGATTTTTTAGAAGATGTTCTCCTCACTATGTATATAATCATATTCAAAAATCAGTTCATTCTAAAACTTTTAACCCCTCAAATTACTTCTTAAAAATTGATAACTATTTCATCCTTCAAATAATTACTAAATAATTATTAATTTTTAAAGGTTAATTTAAAGGGGTTATAAGTTTTAGAACGAAATAATTTTTTAATATAATGATATAGAACATCCTCTAAAAAAATCAGCCCCTAGATACATTACATGTAGGTCCCATAGGAAGGGCGTTATAAGGGGGTGTTTTAAGAAGGGGTGCAATAACGTCCCTCTTTTTTTATTACCCCCTCCATATTCTTGAAAATAAACTAATGCCCCTTAATATTTTATATCTTAGAAAACCGTACTAATTTTTTACTCCATAAAAAATCAAAGTAGCCAATGAAAAATTTAGAAAAAAAAAACCCATGTATTGAAATAAAACACAAAAAATGATTGTTTGGATTTGACCAAATTTGACTTGACAAGCAAGTTGATCTCATTCTTGACTAGTTTCAAACCTGCCTTAATTCGGTCCTTGCATAGATGGGCTAGAATTAGAGTTCAACCATTCATGATCCATTTTTCTAATTAACCCTAGTTTGTAATTAGAATTAAAGTAAGACAAAGAAATCTGATTAAAATTAATTTGAAGTTAAACGAGTTAAAGTTAAAATTAAATAAATTAAGATTAAGGTTCATAATTTTTGAATCACCAATCTAACAAAATCAACCCTAATCCAGGCAAAATGCAGGTTTATTATTTAGAGTATCCTAAAAGTGGATAACAAAAAAGGATTAGACCAAATGTGAATCACATTATGATGACCCTTTTGCTTTTGTGCATTCTGGTACGAGAGGTTTTAATAGGAAATCCCAAAATAATTCGCATGCTAATTGCTAACATGCACAGTGGAAAAAGAATCTGAACTTTTTTTTTTTCTTTCTTTATGTGCGCCACGTGGTGAAGAACAAGATTGACTATAGTCAACGTTGGTCTCAAATTTGACCAAATAATTTTAAAAAAAAATCTAATAAAGATTAGGGGGTACGTGGTCCTGACACGACTCGTGAATAATCAAATATAAAATGAAATAGGGGGACCCACCAGAGAACAAGTTGTAGTAGTATAATGTACCCTTTTGATTGATTTAAAAACTTGCAAGTAGAATGGAAACCGCGTGTCCTAAAGAGTAGTGATTGGTATCCACGTGTCGACACGGGAGTGTCTCAACAGCTCATCAACATCATCAACTTGCTTCGAAGGCGACGTGTCGGCTTTTGTCACCTAGAATGCTGACATCACCAGCTGTCAACATGCAGCATTCTGTCTCTCTTATGTAACCCAATTTTTTATTTTTTATTTTACAAAAATAAAATAAAAAGATAAGAAAGAGATCTTCATTAAAAGAAGATCTGTTAGGAGCCTAGGACACGTGGACACGTCAACGATGTTGACGTGGATACTCTAAAATACTCTTTCCATGTTTAATCGACACGTGGTAGAGACAATGAACTATTAAGTAGTTGGGCTGCCTCATTCATCAGAGGAGGGCACTGTGTTTGGATACCGTACTACTTAACGTGTCGGGCATTCAAACTTTCATCAACGTATTAGTCGTCGGATACGTGTAAAGTGTTTGATAAGATCTGAGATCGACCAAGTATGAGCTCTTAAGCACTCTTCCTTTGTAAGCCGGTTTTCAAATGTGAATTCTACACTGAGTCATAATAGTGTTTAAGAACACTTGATATGGGTTAGAAATTCAAGGCCTTGAAATCGAGGGTTTTAATAGTGTTTTGATGTATCGTTCTGAGCCACCTAATATCAATAATAGCGCGCCGCATAATGAGTTTGTCATATGCGTGTGAGGGAACAAAATAACTGTCACGCATAAAACGCATGTGGAAAGTGTGAGAAGCGCACGTGCCAGACAATGGATACATCATCGTCACAAAAAATTAGTCATTTGATCATTTCTTAATGGGTGCAAAACCACATGTAAGTAAAGTGTAAGAATAAAATAAGTATTATATGAGCCCACTGGTAACTATGTATAACCTGATGTGATCTAAACGTGGAAGATATCATCATTAAAAAATAATCAGACCTTAGATAGATTCAATGCGACTCCACTGGCAAATGTAAACCAAGTGTAAATAAATAAATAAATAAATAAATAATGTTGTGGGACATAATCCTTTTTTAAAAATGTTCTAAAAAAGAAAAAAAAAGTAGGACGGACCGTCCGCCTCTCTCCCTCTCTCTTTCTCTCTTTCTTTTTCTCTCTCTTTTCTATCCTTCCTTTTTGCATTTTTTTATCTTTCCAGAAGACATATATGATTGGGTTTGTATAAAATGTAAAGGGTATTTTAGAAAACAGAAAAAGGGAACAGTGATGCTTTGAAAATAGTTGTTCTGTAGTGCGGCTCATCTAACTGGCTCGGTTAAAAACGGCTCCTTTTCCTCTCGTTCTCTCTCCTCTCCTAACTCAAATAGTTCTCGGCACACCCGGCGATGCTCGAGACGCACTGTTCATCTGGGTGAGCTTCATTATGTTGGAAATATTGTAGGAACAGTAAAGAAAACTTGAACGATTCAAGAACTCCAAGGCACGTAAACGCTGTCTTTCAAACAATATTTCACCCCTATAATTGCACCAGGGTATACGAAATATGTTTTCAGGATACAATGGAGTCTAACCGTAGGATTTGTGAGTTCGAATGTGCAAGATTCGATCACAACTCAAGAACAATCTTTTTGATCTCTGATAATGCCAAAAAAAACTCTAACTATGCTTTGGTTTACTTAGGATTTCGAAGTGTGTTGAGAATGGCCAACAAACCAAGTATTTATAGCCTTGGAAGCACCATTTCGGAGTGAAAATGGTGACTTTTCTGAACTGGTGCGAGGGGGTATCGATACCCACTGAATGGGTATCGATACTCATTCAAAAAACGACTTCAGATCACCTTGGTATCGATACCCACTGAATGGGTATCGATACAGGCGTGAACTGGATACTACCAGTCGCACCCCTTCAGCAGGTATCGATACTGACTTAGTCAGTATCGATACTAGCCTCATCTGTTGGCTTCCTTTTGGCTGGTATCGATACCAACCTTATTGGTATCGATACTACAGTGACACCATCTCATTTTTGGAAAAGATTAAGGCTCCAATAGCTCCTAGCGACGATGCGCACGTGCGAAGTGCAAAGTGCGCCACAAAAGCGCCCAATACGCCCTAAACGCCCAATCGCCCTTTCGCACACGCACGTGCGCGTGTGCGTGCGCGTGTGCGGTGGTGCTTTGCACCACCTTATCAATTCCAATGAGGACCCAACACTTAAAAGATAAACTCTAATAAGTGTAGTCACTTATAAACCTCAACATTCCAAGTCTCCCAAGCAATGTGGGACTAAACCAAAGAAGAGTTAAAGCTACAAACCCACCCAAAGCTATTTTGGAAAATTTTACAACAATCCCCCACCATTTTCAAAATAGATATATGTTTTGAAAATAATATATAATATATATAAGGAGTAGCTGCATCACATAAAGTGATTACCTACGTACCCAAATGGGATCAAGCCTACGTAGTTCTTACAACGATAGAGAAACTGAAGAGATCAAACTTTGGCATTATCGCGAAACTCGTACATAAATGATAAGTGTCTTCAGGACTTGAACTTTCACTTAGTGCAAACTATTCAAAGCTTTATCCAAGCGCTATGGTGAACGGATCTTGAACCAAGGGCTCTTAAGGATAAGCCGGAATTGTCGCACATACTTGTTTCATTAGTAGAGTGTTCTTATTACCCTGCACATTAATGGCCATGCGCATATATCCTGATTTCATAAGTGCTTTAGAGAGTGTCTAATTCTCATAGAAACGGCCTGATTTCTTCACTTATATAGGTAAGTCCACATGAAGTGATCCTGTGAGTCACTACTTAAGATTTGGACTTATTAAGGATATGTATCCATCCTCTATCATACAGGAACCAACACTAGAATTTTAGAATGGGAAAGTTATAATTCTTAGTGTTTTCCATAATCACTCATTGACTTGTTTGTACCCATTGAACCTTGACTTTTTCAAGACATAGGTTGGGTTCCCATCAAAGGTAATTGATTTAATTCTGTAGACACAAGTCCCATTCCCTTAGAAGTCTTAGAGATCATCTCTCTAGACAAACCTTTTGTTAATGGATCCGCTAGGTTCTTGTTTGACTCCACGTAGTCAACCGTAATTACTCCATTCTTG
This sequence comes from Macleaya cordata, assembly GCA_002174775.1. NCBI lineage: Eukaryota > Viridiplantae > Streptophyta > Magnoliopsida > Ranunculales > Papaveraceae > Macleaya > Macleaya cordata. Next base: position 745,935 of record MVGT01004287.1, read on the forward strand.
AGTAATTGCCTTAGATATTGGTGTCTTAGACTTATATGTCTTGACTTACCACTGTAAGTCTTGCTGGCCACCCTATACAAAGTTGCTTGGCTATCACAGTTAAGCATGATTGCTGGAGTAGGCTTCTTCCAAAGTGGTATATCCACTAGAAGGTTCCTTAACCATTCTGCTTCTTTGCAAGCATCAGCCAAAGCTATCATTTCTGCTAACATAGTTGAGTCAGAAATGCAAGTCTGTTTCTTGGATCCCCAAGATACAGCAGCTCCACCTAAAGTGAAAATCCATCCTGTTGTGGATTTAGATTTGGACTCAATATTGTTCCAACTTGCATCGCTATATCCTTCTAATACAGCGGGATAACCTTGGTAATATAAACCATAGTTTATAGTACCTTTTAGATATCTGAGAACTCTAGAGATAGCATTCCAGTGTTCTCTCCCTGGATTACTTGTGAAACGACACAACAATCCCACAGCATATGCTATGTCTGGTCTTGTGCAATGCATAGCATACATAAGACTCCCAACAACACTAGCATATTTAAGCTGATCAAAACACCTCCCAGTGTTCTTTTCTAATTTGACATTTGGGTCTACTGGAGTAGATACGGGTTTATCTTCCCAATACTTATACTTGTTAAGTATCTTTTCTATGTAGTGATTTTGAGTCAAAACATAGCCATTCTTTCTTCTAAGAATTTTAATTCCTAGGATCACATCAGCCTCTCCCAAGTCTTTCATGTCAAAACTAGAAGCTAGAAACTTTTTAGTTTCCTCTACACAAAATAGATTAGTCCCAAAGATAAGCATATCATCTACATATAAACATATAAATACACATGCATCATCATCAGTTTTATAGTAAATACATTTGTCAGCATCATTAACTTTAAAACCGGCAGATAACACTATCTTGTCAAATTTCTCATGCCATTGCATAGGTGCTTGCTTTAAGCCATAAAGTGACTTAACTAATTTGCACACCTTACGTTCTTGCCCTGCAAGGACAAAGCCTTCAGGTTGTTCCATATATATTTCTTCTTCCAAATCTCCATTTAGGAAGGCTGTTTTTACATCCATTTGATGGATAACCAAGTTATGGATCGATGCAAGAGAAATTAAAACTCTAATAGATGAAATCCGAGCTACAGGTGCATATGTGTCAAAGTAGTCAATACCTTTTCTTTGAGTAAATCCTTTTGCTACAAGTCTTGCTTTGAACTTGTTAATAGAGCCATCTGCATTCAGCTTCTTCTTGAATATCCACTTACAACCTATGGGTTTTGCTCCTGGAGGAAGATCAGAAAGAACCCAAGTCTGGTTGTACATGATGGAATTCATTTCATCGTCGATTGCTTCTTTCCAGAAAAGAGCATCACGGGAACTCATGGCTTCATTGAATGTAGATGGTTCATCTTCAACATTCAGAATATATTCTGTATGTTCTTTCACCATATTTCTATCTCCTTCTACAAGGTAGATAAGAAATTCTGGTCCAAAGGATTTATCTATCCTTTGCCTCTTACTTCTTCTAGGTTCAACCTCTTGAACTGGTTCGTGAACCGGTTCAGGTACATGTATATTTAAAGGTTCATTTCCAATTTGAGGTTGGTCTGTGTGGATCTCTAATTGTTCTAAATTTTTAGGTTTAGAATTAGTTCTAGTTAGGTTCTCAAAAAATTCTACATCCACAGATTCTATAATAGTGTTCGATTCTAGATTTAGAAATCTATAACAAACACTATTACTAGAATAACCTATAAACACACATTTGTCTGTTCGGTCACCTAGTTTAGGTCTCTTTGGGTCTGTTTTTCTTACATAAGCAAGACACCCCCACACTTTGAGACGACTCAAGTTTGGTTTCCGATTAAACCACAACTCATAAGAAGTAATATTAGAATTCTTTCTAGGAATTCTATTCAGAATGTAACATGCAGATAATATAGCTTCTCCCCATAAATTCAATGGAAGGTCCGAACTTAACAACATAGCATTACACATGTTAACCAAACTTCTATTCTTGCGTTCAGCAATCCCATTCTGTTGAGGTGTATAGGGTGCTGTGAACTGATGGATAATCCCATTATTTTCACAGAACTTAGTGATTTCAGTAGAATCATATTCTCCTCCCCTATCTGATCTTACTGCTTTAATCTTCTTGTTATGTTGATTTTCAACTTCTGCTTTGAAAATTAAGAACTTTCCAAAAGCCTCATCTTTCGATTTTATAAGATATACATAAGCATATCTAGAAAAATCATCGATGAATGTAACAAAGTATTTGTTACCCCCACGACTTAAAGTTTCCTTTAAGTCACATACATCTGTATGTATTAAATCAAGAAGTTCAGAAGATCTCTCAACAGATTTAAACGAAGGTCTATGGATTTTAGATTGTGCACATGCTATACATTTGCTAATATTATCGGAAACACATTTAGGAATTAATCCTAAGTTAGACATGTTCTTTATAGAACCATAGTTCACATGTCCTAGTCTACCATGCCACAAAGGAAGAGACTCAACAATATAAGCAGAAGTAACTTTATTGATTAAGTTAAATTGAATCATCCCATTACAAGAATAACCCTTTCCCACGAAAACTCCATTCTTGGATAAGACTAGCTTATCCGATTCATACACAAGTTTGAAACCTCTCTTATTAAGGAGATCACCAGAGACTAAGTTCTTAGTCATATCTGGAACATGAAGAACATCCATTAAAGTAAGAGTCTTCCCTGACGTAAACTTGAGATCCACGGAGCCAGTACCAACGACCTTAGTGCGGACATCGTTTGCCATTTTTACTTCACGTCCATCACTGATTTGATCGTAAGTTTTGTACAACTTTCGATCCTTACATATGTGGATGGTTGCTCCTGTATCCAACCACCAACCAGAGTCGTTGCTTACACTATGTGCTTCTGACACCGTTGCAATGAAATTCCCTTCTTCGGTCATGTTTGCTTGATTCTTCAAGTTTTTCTTCTTGATGCGACAATCCTTCGCAAAATGACCGGGTTTGCCACAAAAGTAGCAATCTCCCTTATTCTTTTTATTCTTGTTTTTGTTCTTGAACTTGCTGTCATTCTTTGGCTTCAGATTGGTATGCTTGGATTTGTTATCCTCAACCATGTTTGCCTTAGAAAGATCCTCAGATTTTTCTTCACGTTTCCGTGAATCCTCTTCTATACGAAGGTGATACAGCAAGGATTCAATAGTATACTTCTTCTCATCATGTTTGAGTTTCTTCTTGTAGCCATTCCATGACTTTGGAAGACATGCAATGATGACTCCAACCAAGAACTCTACAGGGAGAATAATTTCTGCCACTTTAAGATCACTGACGATATTAAGAAAACTATGCGCTTGCGCAAGTATAGACTTATCGTCAGTCATCTTAAAACTCATGAAATTACCGATCAAGAATTTCTGATTACTAACCTCTTCGATGCGGTATTTCTCTTGTAAGGTAGTCCACAACTCTTTAGCAGTTTGGATATGTCGATGGGCCGTATAGATGGTGCTGGAAAGTGCATTGAGAATGTGTCCACGGCATAAGAATTCTTCTTCTTTCCTTTTCATTCTCTCCATCTTTAGTTCAGTTGAATCTTCCGGTGTTTCGTCAGGAATAGGTTGAAGATTCTCGCCCAGAATGTAAGACAGCTTCAATGTTGTTAAGAAGAACATCATCTTCTCTTGCCACCTAGTAAAGTCTTCTCCATCGAACCTTTCAAGCCTTGTGAAGTCTTGGTTCATCACTTGAATGGATTGTGACACTGTTCCCTCCATTTGTGAAAATATTGTTTGAAAATTGTTGGAAAAATTGTAGGGACAGTAAAGAAAACTAGAACGATTCAAGAACTCCAAGGCACGTAAACGCTATCTTTCAAACAATATTTCACCCCTATAATTGCACCAGGGTATACGAAATATGTTTTCAGGATACAATGGAGTCTAACCGTAGGATTTGTGAGTTCGAATGTGCAAGATTCGATCACAACTCAAGAACAATCTTTTTGATCTCTGATAATGCCAAAATACTCTAACTATGCTTTGGTTTTCTTAGGATTTCGAAGTGTATTGAGAATGGCCAAGAAACCATGTATTTATAGCCTTGGAGGCACCATTTCGGAGTGAAAATGGTGACTTTTCTGAACTGGTGCGAGGGGGTATCGATACCCACTGAATGGGTATCGATACTCATTCAAAAACGACTCCAGATCACCTTGGTATCGATACCCACTGAATGGGTATCGATACAGGCGTGAACTGGACACTACCAGTCGCACCCCTTCAGCAGGTATCGATACTGACTTAGTCAGTATCGATACTAGCCTCATCTGTTGGCTTGTATCGATACCAACCTTATTGGTATCGATACTACAGTGACACCATCTCATTTTTGGAAAAGATTAAGGCTCCAATAGCTCCTAGCGACGATGCGCACGTGCGAAGTGCAAAGTGCGCCACAAAAGCGCCCAATGCGCCCTAAACGCCCAATCGCCCTTTCGCACACGCACGTGCGCGTGCGCGTGCGCGTGTGCGGTGGTGCTTTGCACCACCTTATCAATTCTAATGAGGACCCAACACTTAAAAGATAAACTCTAATAAATGTAGTCACTTATAAACCTCAACATTCCAAGTCTCCCAAGCAATGTGGGACTAAACCAAAGAAGAGTTAAAGCTACAAACCCACCCAAAGCTATTTTGGAAAATTTTACAACACATTATAGTATTAGATAGATAATGGATCATTGAAATAAGCTCTCACACTTGTAGACATACAAAATAATGTCATATGAAATGCTACAGGAACCCTAGATTTGCACCCCAAACAACACTTCAGATTATAAAATTTGACTTTAAATCGAAATTAGATTCCTACACCAATTTTATATCTGAGATATTATTTGAGGTGCAAATCTGAAGTTCCTGTAGTATTACTCTAATGTCGAAAAGAGAGAATCCATCATTTTGCAAGTTACAAAATTAACCATCAACGAGAAGACGCGATATTCTGTATGGTATTTAAGAAGATGAATATTTTGATATTGATATTTTTAAAGAAGGGGTCGCGTATAAGACTTACCTTATGCATAAGGTAAGCTAAAGTTTTTCAATACCTTCCACCATTAAAATTTCGTTTTCCTGTCAATTTTGAATATTGTGAGAAATCGTAGCATCTACTATTGTAGTTTGTCATACTTGATCATACCTTCGAACTCAAGACAATAGTGATATCTATTCTACTATTAAAAAGAAGCGACTTCAAAACTAAAAATTATTATTTTTCACTTATACTCTTAATAAATAAATAAAAACGATATTAAAAATACTTATAAATAGGGTTATTAGTGATATTTAACATATACAAGTAGTTATTATATTAAGTTTTTAACTGCTTTCAACTCACATGCACATCAGGCATGCAGAAAGACTCGTCGAGAAAATAGCGAGTGAAATATAACTTTTTTCTTCCAAGCAATAACAATAAGGTTATTTAATATATCTTGTAATTTGTTGATTGTAAGACAAAAAATTTGTGGGAGATGAATGGAAAGTGAGAAAAAAGATGTGTCACGTATCTATAGATATTGTAAAAATTAGGTCTTGGTCGAAAAAGGATATCTATGACGATCAAAATAACTAAATCGATGAGTTCCAAATATGATTCAAATGAGTTGGATTTAAATGAACCGAGTGAGCTGGAGGATTTGAGTATGGTAGTTATATTTCTTTAGGACACCCAAAACCAACGACGACTCCTATTCATTTTGTGTACGTTGGTTGGTATAAAATTAACAAACCACTTTATAATATGACGTCGACTCTACACGACTGACAAAATTTTGTATTATCAGTTGTATAGAATCGATAAATATTAGATAAATCTAATAAAAAATTGTGTTGATTTCTCAATGGTCATCACACAAATACATACTCAAGACGCATCCTTATGACATTTTGGTCCCGAATCATTTAATCCGGTTGAAGTTAACTCAAAAAATTGAACAATCCTGGTTTGGTTGGAGACCGATATTCTAACCCATGTTAAAAGATTTGGTCATGGTTAATGGGCCCTACAAATATTGAATGATGGGGGAATGAAGCAAGTGGGTCGATGTTGTTAGATTGGATGGGTCACCTCGTGGATGATGTGTTTTGGCCCAAATGAAATTGTTGGACATTTGTTTGTTTGGTCAAATCAAATGCAATATATTACGGACAAAAATTCATTATTGCAAAAATATTCCATTTGCTTTATTTTCTTCAGGCCATTTTCGTCATTTTAAACTTAATGGGGTTATTTAAAAAAAAGCAGGGGATATTTCCACACAACTAATTACAATACCAACATATGACATAACTTTTAGCCGAATTATTTGTCCGTAACCCAGAACCAATAGTACAAATTTCATAAAATAATTTGTTAATATTGATAACCAATAACCACAAACCAAAAAAAACTAAGAACTGCCAAATCAAATGCTGTCTGCTATATGAAACCGTCAGTACAAATTTGAGTTACGTGGAAATGCTAGTGCCCTTCAAAAAAAATGTAACCATAATCCTATGGCCTTTTTGTCATTTTTTTTGTAAGACAAAAAAAATGCATGTATTAAAATGAGTAACAATTACACCCTAGTTTTTCTTTAATTAACCGAAAATGGTTTTAGGACCGGCCCATTCATGAGTAAATTTTAGATGGGGTCACATTATGGATGGGGTCCTGAGGTCCCAATGAAAAAATAACACTTGTCTCTACTAATGAATATAATTTTCATGCAATCAGTGAAAATAATTTCACTTCCAAAAATACCCTTTTCACCAAATGAAACGGATTTTCCATCTTCATCGTCAAATCCTCATCTTCTCTCTCTGCAACTTTAACTTGGAGGTTTGTTTCTCTCTCTCTCTCTCTCTCTCTCTCTCTCTCTCTCTCTCATTTATAAGATTGCAGAAATTGCAGGCTTGAAATCTCTCATGGATCTTATGATTATACTTTCTACTCTCCGTTGAAGTCCAATACCAATAACAACCAAGATTAACTTGCTTGGATGATCCATTGATGAACCTAGATTGTCGTCTTAGATTGATCAAAGGGGCAGATGATCATGAATCACATAATCGATCAAGCGGTTAAAGATTGCAGATCATTATCTAACTTTTTTCTAGCTTCTTAATCAATTAAGTTCATTTTAAGTTAAGAATCCTTCACAAAAGAAACCCTTCTGCATTTCAAACCAAATTAGGGTCCGGACTCCGGAGTCTCGGAGAGGAGAGGCATTAAGAAAGAAAGATAAAGCAAAGTATGTAATAATAAAAACCTTATGAGCCGTAAGCCTCAGGATTAGGAGATAGAAGAGAGGAGTTGCAGAGAGGAAAAAGAAGATTTATAAATGAAGATTTGGTTCGATTTGGGGAAAAGGGTATTTTTGGAAGTGAAATTATTTTCACCAATTCCATGGAAATGGTATTAATTAGTAGAGACAGGTGTTATCTTTTATTAACATTACAATTATTCTTACACCACCATAGTTTACACCAGATTATGGGACCTACATGATGATCCAAAGGATAATTTTCATCTACATGATTATAAAAACGGCATCCTCACAAAACCAAACAACTTTCATAGCTGAATTGTAATAGTAGAGGTTTAAATTATTACTTTTTTTCAAATATTAATTCTTGATTTTAGAGTTAATAAGAAAACAATTTAGCATCCCAAACCCACTGTAAGTCCAAATTATTATTTTTTATTGTCCCTCAAATTTTCAATTGCAAATAGGGGAACAAAAAACAAAGTGGCCCAACAATCTAGTAAAACCAACGTAAAATTTCATCAGCTGACAAATTAATCTGCATGTCAACTTTCTTCCATCCTTCAGAGTATAATGGAAGTGAGAGAAGAGGGAAGAAGTCCTGACCCCATCAATAGTCAGATTAAAAATCAATGGTAAAATTGAAGTCTAAAATCTACTGATTTTGAAATTTGAAGTGTTGCTTTAAGGGGGGTTAAAGTTTAAAATCAAACTTTTCTAACAATATTTCACTCTCAAGTTCTCAACCCTTTCCAATCACTCTTACCAAATTGATGCAGGAGAGAACCACTTACCCGGAATGTAATCTCAATTATTACAAATCACAACACTTTGGGTAAATCGTTGATCTAAGTTTCACCATTACACCTTTGAGTATCAAGATAGAACAGTACCGGGAGACGCAGAAAAATGAAATAACTGTATCAACCAGTTTAATTCTTCACAATAATCCTATCTTTACTTCATATCATAAAAGTAAAAGAAAACAATGATGCAGTAACCATCACATTTCCTTTAGCCAATTCAAAAGGCGAAAGAACTCATTGTTGATCGACTATCTAACTCAAAGCAAAAAAAAGTGATAGAAGTTAAATGCAAGCATGTTTTCTGTCTTCAGACAGCCATCAGTTCGCCAAAATTGCGCATCAGAAGAATGGAACCAGCAAAGAGCCCTGCAGCCCGCAGCAGCTTCTGGAAAACAACACATTTACTATGTAACAATTGGTGAAGCGAAAAAAGAAAAAGAAAAAAAAGGAGCAGCTATTTCTACTGTTATTGTAAGCCAGTGTTCACAGCTTGAAAAGTGAAAACCAATAACATTCATTCTTCCTGAGTGAATCGTATCCATCCTTTTTGCATTTACCCATTCAAGCCCAACATAACCAAAATCTAGTCGTTATGAGGTATCCTTGCATAATGAGAGCAAAGTGGAGAGCGGGCATACAAATAAGAACAATTCCAATAATCCATCAAAACATGAAGATTATCACAAAATAAATATCATAGTCTATTACGAATGACAGAATCACTGCAAGATGGGTTCATGGAGAAACTTTTGAAGAATGACAATTGGTCAGACAGTGTGATAAAATAACAAATACTACTAAGGATCGAAGAAAGTGGAACTTCAACAACAACCCCCTACCTCCCCTTTTTTTCTCTCTTGCATTTCAGTTGTGTTATCCAGATAGAAAATGGGGCTCTATAAATCTGCTGCAACTTGTTCTTTAATGCTTAATCACCATCTTCATGTTTAGATTGCTATTTGTTCTTTCTTGCTCAATCATGCTGTTCACGTTTTGATCATTCAACACAGCTCTTTCTAGTTAGGTTTTACGGGATTGAAGTCATTATATCAGACTTATACTAAGGTAATGCCATCCTTACCTCTCTAAGAACAAATATTGGCTAAGGATGGCAAACAGATGCCTATCAATCCTTGCCTCGACTTCAGGATATCAAACCATGGGATTTAAAACATGTCTTGGGCAAATTTTTTTTTTTACTCGATTGGCTGAAACTAACCATGATTTGGATTTTTGGCCTCATATACTTGATATTTTGAAATAATGTTCATTGCATCTAACTTCCAAGGGATTTCTCAAATTTAATCACTGAGGACACCATGGTAGCTTAGATTTACAATCCTAGTTTATTCGAATCCAAATATATGTGAATATATGATAGGGAGATTTACAAAACCCACCAAAGAAAATGATGAGCAACTGACAAGTGGAACCTAAAAACCCATTAGAAAGGGGAAATGGGTAAACTTCATAAGGGAAATACTGCCACTCTCCAAAATATGCAGGTGGAATGTTACTGAAAACTAAAACCCCTCTTCTGATTTTATTCACATCCAAAAAGTCATTAGCACCTAGATGCCGAATCTAGGATGTGTCCTTGGCCCTTAAAAAGGGTTAGGGAGAGAGCGAGAGATAGAGAGAGAGAGAGAGAGAGAGAGAGAGAGAGAGAGAGAGAGAGAGAGAGAGGGAAGAAACAAAATAAAATAAAACATAATAATAAGGATGGATCTATTAACGGTTTACAAAAAAAATAATTAACTCGAAACATGACCAGCCAACAAGAAGGTAAAGATAGGAATCACAAAACGGTTGTTCATGCTATCCTAACCCATTATAGCAAACCAACCCACAATCAATAATCTCCCAACATACTTAAAATATCACGCGAAACACAATTCAGATTCCTTCATTCCTCTATTAAAATTGCAGTCTTACTACCAATTATTTCTCCCATCCAACATGAATATCAGGAAATTTGACCGTCAAATGTTCTTTTCTTTTACTCTTTTTTGTGATTGGTGTTTCTTATTTATCAATGTGAATTCATTAGGTTGTGAAGCAGTACAAACCACTCGGAGTGTAAAAAAAAAAAAAAGGGGAAATTAATAGAGATCAATAGATTGGGAATAAAGTAATATTAATTACAGATTAGAACCGCAAACTAAGAAATCCAACAGTAAGAACGAATTCTGATCTCTACCTTACATATTGAAGACACGAGAAAACGCAAATAAAAAACTACAGATAATTTAATTAGAATTCTATACTTCAGATGGAAAGCTAGAAAATTGCGAGTAAGATAGCCGAACGAAGAGAAATCTTTACAAAATAAAAAGGAGCAATAAAAATTTTACCATGTTCAAAGCCCATTTATCTTCGTCGTGAAACTGCGAGGACCAAACCTCCTTCAGTTTCTCCAACGAGATCACGGTGTCCGCCATTGACGTACAAAGAGAGAGAGAGAGAGAGAGAGAGAGAGAGAGAGAGAGAGAGAAAGAGTCTAGGGTTAGGGTTTTGGGTTTTAGAGCTTGGAGTTTTTCGCGTTCTCGATTTTAGATGAGTGATGGCCTTTATTATCTCTACGGAAGTGATATTCGCCTTTGGGGACCGAACCTAAACCCAATTGACGTGGGGTCACTTCGATTATATCCAAAGGGCTGAAATTGAGTGAATGTGTTCTTCTCACTATCTTCACAAAAAAAATCAGTTCATTCTAAAATTTCTAACTCTATCAAAAATTAATTAGAATTTGATTGAAAATCAACGATACAATTAATGATGAGGACTTTCAATTAATCTTTATAGAGTTATAAGTTTTATAATTGACTGATTTTTTACGAGGATGATCTACATGGTGATGATGATGTTATTTCAGCCCTTGAATACAATCGAAGTGGACCCCACATCAAATCGGTTTAGGTTTGGTCTCTAAACCCTTCTGTCCTAATAGCACCACCATCATCTTTAGGCTATAACTCTCTCTACTAATGCGGCTCTCTTTTGAGTCGACTCACTGGGTGACGCACAAACATGGTTCAATAGTTGACTATGTGGTGCCGAATCCAAGTCGGACCGCTCAAGTCAGCTACTTGAGTCAGACACACATTGAAAAAATAAATTGGAAACCAAAAGACATATAGGTGAACCGGCTGAATCAAATTGAGTTGGTTGAGTTGGAGTAAAGTCAAGCATGTGACAGAGGAAAAAAAAAAAGAAGAAGAAGAAAGAAAGTAGCGTTGAATCGGTCGAGTCAGGATCGAACTAAACTTAGTTTTGGCCAGATTGTTCGGTTGAAATCGAGTCTGATCCGAGTCAGCAAACCATACGAACAAAAAGAGATCAAGATTATTTTTACCCCCCTTTCTTAAATGTGCCACCACATATGAATTATCAATTAAATCAAAATCAACCGTGAAATTGTCTTCATAGGGCATTTCTAGTGGTAAATCTAAAAATGGATCCCAAAAAATGGAAAATCCATGATGAAAAGGTGTTTTGCTATAGTGGAGAATCCCTAAACATGGGTGAAGAAAAAAAAATATAGAGAAAAAAGAAGAGAGAAAAAAGTCAGTTGAGATATGTTGTGTCCCTTTGTTTAAGGAGAAAAAATAAAAAAAGTAGGAGAAAGAAATAACTTTTCTAATATTTAAGAATTAAATATTGAGCGTGTAGCTCATCCGATGAGCATACCGCTCATCCCATGATACCCTCCACTAAGGATCTCTAAAATGGTGGATTGAGATCCATTTTTAGGGGTTAAGAGTTTCCACTAGCATATGAAAACTGCTTGATCCCACTAAAAATGCCCTACCATTGTAACTGTCACGAGGACAACCCTATGTTATAGGGATATCGATTTTTCTCGCAACCGGCACTAAGTAACCCTTCCTTAGTTCAGCCTTCTCACGCTCTCACTGTATATTCAAAATACTTTAAGTACCAACCCTTACGGAACACATAAGCAACACAAACATAAACTAAGGCCGAAGCCACTTTATTACTGCACACTTATGGGAATACAACTCACACCCATCTGTCTCCCAAGCATCTGGGGTTGGCTTTATATAGCCTACAAAAATAACTAACTACAGTACACATGTACAAATAACCCACCATACACTGACCCACTACTTGTAACCAACTCAGCCATGCCTTAGCACGTTGGCATGTGTCCCACTAAGTAGAACATGCATAACCATTATGCAACTGCTGTTCTGTAGATGCGCCACGTGTCCTCAGGTAGTTATCCACTAAGAACGTGGGCTGGTAACTGCCGTAACCGCCCATAACCGCTCCCTACCACTTCTGCCCACTAGGCATAAGTGCGTACATGCCGTGAACGTGGTTTGGCACACGTCCGTAACCGTCCTGGTCACGCGCACGACGTGCGCCTAGAAACCCTCCACGTTCGTCATGTGCTCGCTCGTGCCCGCGCACATGCTCGCGTAGTCACGCGCCACGACATGCCCCCATGTGCATGCCTGCGCGTACCGCCGTGCCCTCTGCCAGCGTGTGCGCTGTGCCTTGCGCCCTTGCGTGCATTAGCGTCTTATGCACTGTGCCATATGCCCTCGCATATGCCAGTGACTTACATGCTAAGGTCTTGCTCACCAGTCATGTGCCTATCCCACGGCACGTGCTCAACCTTGCCACCGGCACTGTGTCTAGCGCCTAGGTGTGCTTACGGACCGTCGCCCATCGAGTCCGCTATGCATAGGCAAAGTCCCATGCCATGCATAGATTTGTGTGTGCCATCCTGCCATTGGCACGCATATGCCAGATGCATATGCCCACAGTTCCAAGACCGTGCCATGAGTTGCGCCATGGTCACGTCTGTCGCGTGTTAAGTCTTGGCCACTGTTCAAGGGGCTAACAAACCATTCCCACCAGAAGAACTCGACGCCCTCGTCGAGGCTTTCTTCAAGTAGTCCTGCACTGGCTTCTCAAATTGCCATAGAGTAGTGTCCTTCTCCCAAGTTGCTTCAGCATCTGATGAACCATGCCACTTCACCAAATAATAGGTCCTCCTATTCTTCTTACTTGCCCCCATCACCTTGTGATCAAGGATAGCCTCCACTTCCTTGTCAAACTGCTGTCTAATCACGGGAGGAGCCCTCTTAGACTGTTGTCTAGAGGTGTCCAGCAGATCCGGGTGAAACTTCTTTAAGAAACTAACATGGAAGGTTGGATGAACCTTCAACCTTTCTGGCAATACTAACCTGTATGCCACCTTCCCAACGCGCTTCATGATCTCAAACGGCCCGTCATACCGTGGAATGAGGCCACGATGCACCTGTTTACTGTTAATTTTCTTCCAAATCTGGGGTGTAAGCTTCAACATCACCTTTTCTCCAACCTGAAACTCAACATCTCTACGATGCTGGTCCGCATACTTCTTCATCCTCTTCACAGCTTTAGCCAAGCTGTCTTGAGCTTCCTCCAACATTTCCTGTTTGGAGCGTGCAAAACGATAAGCTGCGGGACACGAACCCTGTGAACGTGCCTTAGGTACGTCATGTGGAGTTAACGGTTGTTGGCCACTAGCTAACTCGAATGGACTCATCCCCGTGGATGAACTCTTGTGCAGATTATAGCAGAATTGTGCACTATCCAATAGTGCAACCCAATTTCCCTGACTCGCCGTCACATAATGGCGCAGGTACTCTTCTAACAAAGCATTGATCCGTTCCGTCTGTCCATCGGTTTGCGGATGATTGCTCGTAGAAAACCGTAATTCAGATCCCAGCAATCCGAATAACACGGTCCAAAATCGTCCTGTGAACCGAGTGTCTCGGTCACTCACGATATCCTCAGGCAGACCCCAATACTTCACCACATACTTGAAGAACAACTCCGCTGCAACATCTGCGTTACAGGCATGTGGTGCGGGGATAAACACTGCATACTTAGAGAATCTATCCACTACCACCATTATAGAGCGAAACCCTTGCACCTTAGGTAGCCCCGTAATGAAATCCATTGAAATACTCCTCCAAGGTTTCTCTGGAATAGGTAATGGTTGCAGCAACCCTGCTGTCTTCATTCTCTCAGTCTTGTCTTGTTGGCACACAAGGCAAGTCTTCACATACAGTTCCACATCCTCATCCATCTTTGGCCAGAAGTAAGAACGAGCTAAAAGGGCATGAGTTCGTTCTATGCCTGGGTGTCCGGCCCAAAGTGAGTCATGTGTCTCTCTCATTAGTTCCTGTCTCAGACCACCTGTACTAGGAACATAGATTCTGCCTCCCTTGGCGTAGAGTAGTCCCTCCTCTACCCAAAAACGACGTGTAACACCATCGTTGATTGATTGGATTAGCCGCACACAAGCTGAATCCTTACTTGTCTCATCTTTGATTCTAGGCAAGAGATCCGCCTGAATCGTGGTCAGTGCATTGACCACCTCTGCCGCTAGCTTCCTGCTTAGGGCATCCGGGACAGAATTAAGCCTTCCTGGCTTATGTTCGATCTTCACATCGAACTCCGCCATAAACTCAAGCCACCGTGCTTGTTTTGGCGATAACTTCTTTTGACTGGTGAAATAGGTAATAGCTGCGTTGTCTGTCCGAACAATGAAGGGAGTTCCCAACAGATAGTGACGCCATACCCTTAAACAATGGATGACTGCCAACATTTCTTTCTCATGGACTGTATATCTTCTTTCTGCATCATTGAGCTTCCTGCTCTCAAAAGCAACGGGATGTCCTTCTTGCACAAGCACCCCTCCGATTGCTTTATCTGACGCATCGGTGTGTACCTCAAACGGTACCTCGTAGTCTGGCAATCTAAGCACCGGCTCCGTAGCCACTGCTTCTTTCAAAGTGTTGAACGCCTGCTGGCATGCATCAGACCAAATCCATGGCCTGTCCTTCTTTAGCATGTCTGTACACGGCGCAGCCTTCTTGGAATAGCCTTCTATAAAGCGACGGTAATAGTTGGCTAGCCCAAGGAAGGAACGAAGGTCCGTCACCTTCGTAGGCGTAGGCCAGTCCATGATAGCCTGCACCTTCCTAGGGTCCATATGTACCTTCCCAGAAGACACTATATGACCCAGAAATGTGATTGTCTCCTGACCAAACTCACATTTCTCCCTTTTTACATACAGCTGACTCTCCTTGAGTCTAGCAAACACCTTACGTAGATGCTCTACGTGCTCCTCCAAAGTGTTGCTATAAATGACAATATCATCTAGATATACCACCACAAAGCGATCGATATACTCTGAAAATACGTCATTCATTAAGTTGCAGAAGGTAGCCGGGGCGTTTGTGAGGCCAAACGGCATTACAAGATATTCATAAGAACCATACCGTGTCACCATTGCCGTTTTTGGCTCATCACCTGCTGCAATCCTAACCTGGTAGTACCCGGAACGGAGGTCTAGCTTCGTGAAATATTTGGCCTTGGCCAACCGATCAAACAAGTCAGCCACCAATGGAATTGGGTACTTGTTCTTGACCGTTAGCTTATTCAAGGCTCTATAATCCACACACATTCGAAGAGACCCATCCTGCTTTGTCTGAAAAAGCACGGGTGCACCATATGGAGCCTTAGATGGTTGTATGTAACCAGCTGCAAGAAGTTCAGAGATCTGATTCCGCATCTCCTCCAATTCCTTCGGTGCCATCCGATAAGGTGCTTGGGCTGGGGGGCGCGCACCCGGCACGAGCTCGATAGCATGATCTATGTTGCGACGTGGAGGAAGGGTCTTAGGCAATTCCGATGGCATCACATCCGCGAATTCCTGCAAAACCCTAGCAATGGACCCGTCCACCTCCACGGACTGTCCTTGCTTAATCTCCACCAAGACTGCTAAGTATGTAGGCATACCTTTACGTAAGCCCTCCGATACTTGTACAGCCGAAACCATGGGAACCTCAGTATTCCCCTTCAACATAGTAGTTCTAACAGCTCTCGGAACGAAGCATGGCTTCCTTGGGTCCTCTATGAATAGGCCACCCAAGTGAGGGATGATCGATCCCTTGGTAACGTGAAAGAAGTCGTTACCCAGTATTAACTCAAAGTCATCAAGAGGTACAGCCATGAGACTAAGCTGTCCTTTCCACTCACCAACCTGTATGTCTACATTGCTTGCTACACCAAGTATGGGCTTGGCTTCCGAGTTAACCGCCTTTATGGTGCTGGCGTAACTCGATAAAGTCAACCCAAGGCTCTTAACTCTATGATGTGCCAAGAAAGAGTTAGTAGCTCCGGTGTCAAGCATACCAGGGACTGTGTGCTTACCAATTTTTACCTCGACATACATCAAACCAGTATTGACCACCTTTTCCACAATTGCATTACACAATTGGATGGGGTTGACACAATGTTGTTCCTCAACATTCTCTTTGTCACCACTCCCCGAGACAAGGGCAGAAAGTTTCTCTTTCCTGGGGCAGTCTCTAGCCATGTGTGGTCCCATGCAGATGAAACAGCCCTGGTTCCGGCCGTCCTTTGAGTTCCGGTCATCTGCTCTGGCCTTGTACTTGCCCCCAGGTTTGCCCACCTTAGAGACTTTCTCCTTCCCTTTGTCCTTTTGTTTACCCTTCTCCACAGAAGTACTGGTAAACCTATAATCGACTAACCCATCAGCCGCAGCTATGGCGGAAGGCAGATCCTTCACCCCTTGCCTTCTCAACTCGGCTTGTGCCCATGTTTGCAAGCCGGAGGTAAAGTTGAAAAGCTTATCCTCCTCAGACATATTCTTAATGTCGAGTAGGAGGGATGAGAACTCCTTCACATAGTCTCGAACAGACCCAGTCTGTCTGAGTTTCTTGAGTGCTTCCCGTGCTACCCATGCAGCGTTTGTGGGCAAGAACTGATCCTTTAGTTCCTGCTTCAAGACGTCCCACGTCTCAATCTTAGGTCGACCCGCGGATGCATCATCCTCTAGCCTGGTCCTCCACCACAGCTTAGCATCACCGCTTAGGTACATGCTAGTCAGTGTGACCTTATGCTCTTCTGGGGTCCGAACAGCCAAGAAATACTGTTCCAAATCCCATAAAAAGTTCTCTATCTCTTTAGCATTCCTAGCACCAGAGAAAGATTTAGGCTCGGGTACCTTCGATTTTGCTATGTCCGTATGTTGAGGGCCTGAACTGACTGCCCTACGCAGTACGTTCATCTCCGCACTTATATTTTGAACAAGCTCCGTCATACGAAGCTTCAACAAACTGAACTCCTCGGTCAGTTCGTCCAAGACAACAAGTTTCTCCTCAATATCCATGATCCGAGTAATCATGGGAGGATTGGAAGCCTCTCCTTCCACTGGCATAGTTCCGTGGAACTGTGCCCATGCTGTCTCCAGGTCTCCGACTCGACCTGCCAGTGAGTCAATAGCGCTTTTGTTTCCGCCAGCCATGACGAAATGCAACACGAGATCTCCAACCAAACTTGCTCTGATACCAAAAATGTCACGAGGACAACCCTAGGTTATAGGGATATCAATTTTTCTCGCAACCGGCACTAAGTAACCCTTCCTTAGTTCAGCCTTCTCACGCTCTCACTGTATATTCAAAATACTTTAAGTACCAACCCTTACGGAAAACATAAGCAACACAAACATAAGCTAAGGCCGAAGCCACTTTATTACTGCACACTTGTGGGGATACAACTCACACCCATCTGTCTCCCAAGCATCTGGGGTTGGCTTTATATCGCCTACAAAAATAACTAACTACAGTACACATATACAAATAACCCACCATACACTGACCCACTACTTGTAACCAATTCAGCCATGCCTTAGCACGTTGGCATGTGTCCCACTAAGTAGAACATGCATAACCGTTATGCAACTGCTGTTCTGTAGATGCGCCACGTGTCCTCAGGTAGTTATCCACTAAGAACGTGGGCTGGTAACTACCGTAACCGCCCATAACCGCTCCCAACCACTTCTGCCCACTAGGCATAAGTGCGTACATGCCGTGAACGTGGTTTGGCACAAGTCCGTAACCGTCCTGGTCACGCGCACGACGTGCGCCTAGAAACCCACCACGTTCGTCATGTGCTCGCTCGTGCCCGCGCACATGCTCGCGTAGTCACGCGCCACGACATGCCCCCAAGTGCATGCCTGCGCGTACCGCAGTGCCCTCTGCCAGCGTGTGCGCTGTGCCTTGCGCCCTTGCGAGCATAAGCGTCTTATGCACTGTGCCATATGCCCTCGCATATGCCAGTGACTTACATGCAAAGGTCTTGCTCACCAGTCATGTGCCTATCCAACGGCACGTGCTCAACCTTGCCACCGGCACTGTGTCTAGCGCCTAGGTGTGCTTACGGACCGTCGCCCATCGAGTCCGCTGTGCATAGGCAAAGTCCCATGCCATGCATAGATTTGTGTGTGCCATCCTGCCATTGGCACGCATACGCCAGATGCATATGCCCACAGTTCCAAGACCGTGCCATGAGTTGCGCCATGGTCACATCTGTCGCGTGCTAAGTCTTGGCTACTGTTCAAGGGGCTAACAGTAACCCACTATGAGACCCATCAAAAGTTACTAGAAGGATTTTTATCATTCCATAAGTGCCCTTGACCCCAAAAATCACCCTTTTAAAGAAAACAGAAGGAAGCTCCCGGCGAGGATCGAACTCGCGACCTTTCGCTTACGAAGCGAACGCACTACCACTATGCTACGGAAGCAACCATGTCAGACAATTCTCCACAATGCTTAATTAGAACGCTATATTACAGGCAAACACCCCCCAAAAAACCCAGAAACGCCCAGTTCATATGGTTTCTTTTTCTGGTTCCGGCCTCAGAAAAAGAACAAACCAAAACCCTAGAGAGAGAAAATGTGTGGAATTGCTTTGATCATATCTGGAGTCCGAATCGATTTATCCTCTCTCATTCCCGATTTTGTATCTGTAGTTGACGAAGCTGAGCAAGTAAGCTTTCAACTCTCTTTCATTATCTGAAGAACAAAAATAATCTCATTTGCGCTTTAAGTTCATCTTCTTTTTTTTTTTTTTTTCTCCCTTTTTATCATTTTAAGATTACGTTTTCTGTGTCTTTCAATGTATTTTCATACTTAATTTACATGCTTTTGAACATATCTAGTGTTTTAAGTGTAGCTGGTTACATAGATGAAGTAATGTGAGGTTATATCTACTTCAAACAAATTTGTTGTCCTCATGTAGCTACCTTGTATTCTTTCTTACTTACATAAAATATGAATCAGTTGTGTGCAAAATTCCTGGCTTTTGCAGTAAATGCATAGGAATTTGCACCCGCGACGTATCATTTTAAATGCAAGAAACCCATGATTTGAGAGTAAGAGAGTGAAACACAAGTTTTATAGGGAAAATATGCCCCTGTGCTTGAGAGTGTAATTTTTTAGACCAGCGTGTGATGCTGCGTGAAGACTCCATCGTTGGGACTTTAAAACGGTTAATATCTCCATTCCAGTTCTACTGAATGTTGTTGAGCATTTAAGTCCACACCAATCACATGGTGGAATCTTTTTGATCCACGTTGTTCTCATGAATTTTGATTAATCAAGGAGGAAAGGTGTTTTGCGGCGATACTTCAAATATTTTCATTGGAGTTGCAAGGTGCTTGCCATGTGAAGAGTTGCTGCAGATAGTCCCCATCCAGTCTTTGGATGGGCAATGTGCATAATTCCTTATTCCGTGTCATGCCTATGACCTTAAATGCTACCATACCTTATATTTTTCATTTCACTTAGGGCTTGCATCGACCTGAATTTTATTTAACTTTAAACTTGAAATTGTGCATAAGAAGCTTGCATATTTTTTTTTTAATTTTTTTTTTGCCATAGGACTTATTTCTATTTTCTTTAGAAATTAGAGATGTTGAGGTGGCGAAGCAGGTTTCCCTATGCTGCCCCATGGTGAAGAGTTTTGGAGTGTCATTTTGTAAAACCTGCCTCGTTTTATCAATTAAATCCCATATTAAATTTATAACAACGTGATATCTAAAACTGGTTACATTGTGACTTTGTCGTCAATTTAGTTCTCCAATGCATCTGGAGAAGGCTGATTTCTTTTTCTTCTTTTCTCTGACGTACTTGAGTCAAATAACTAGTGTATGCAGGTGCACCATCCAAAGTTTTCGGTAGAGGATCTCGAAGCAGTTCTGCAAAGAAGGGGTCCTGATCACTTGGGAAGCAAGAAGGTATTCCTTCAGTTAAAGACTTCAAGCTATTTTGAGAAAGAAAACAATGAATCTTTCTTGAATGTGGAAGAAGTAACTGAAAGTGTGAAGTCCCATTTCCTGTTTCCCCAAACAAAAACTGATTGCATCAGTTCTGCAAATGAAGTGACGCAAGACAATGGTTTCATTGCGGTCAATTCTGTTGCAGAACTGCATTTTCTTGGGTCCGTATTGCAGCTTAGAGGAATAACTCCTGTTTATCAGCCTTTGGTGGATGCTTCTGGAAATATCCTTGTATATAATGGTACTCTTATCCATCCTCGCATGATATAGATGGAAACACTTGTGCTTGCTCATCTCTTTGACTTTATATTTAATGTAGTTAATTATGGACAGTGATGCAATAGCCCTGTGATAAATTAATGTAATGCCACCTCACTGTCAGGTGTTGGCTTCACAATTTTGATGTCATACACCTTTTGATGATTTTATTATCCCTTCAAGGGCTGGCATTGTGGGACAGATGTACTTTCGTTCCTGTCTTTGGTAACTTGGAGGTCACTCTGTAAAATTCCACTGGAAATGCTTCTTTACTTTTTATATGGGTCATGCATTGACAAATTGCTATTGATCTTCTACAGTTTTACTCTATTGATGTTAACATTTCTGTATTATTTTATTTTAATCATGCTTCTGAAATTTTGGCTTTCACCTTTCTTTGTAGAAAACTTTAGTATGTGAAATGTATTATTACATTCATTAATTTCTACGGTTATATTTTTCAACCCATGTAAAGCCTTCAGGCATGATAACCCAAGTTTCTCACAAACAAGAAAATATGCTCTAAATCCATTGCTCCATTTTTCAAGTTGTAGTGCATTGCACTTGATCTAGTCATTTCTCCTGTTTCCTCAAATAGTCAAACTCCTGGTTCAAGATGAGTCAATTTTTTGTGTGGTGATATTTGGATGATTCATAGACTGATCACAGTGAAAAAGGAAAATTGGAGAATGGAGATACATATACTGTTGCCTAATACATGATGATGCGGCTGCATATTTTCTTGTTTATGGGCGATGCTCTCTTTTTTAAAACTAAAATCACTGTTAACCAATATCAACACTCTGTTGGTGTTGTTGGCATAAATTTACAATTTTCAGATATGTGTATGTCTAACTCTGTATTTTATAATGAACTAAATTACTTGTTAATCTATGTCATCATTGTGATGGTCACTGGTATATATTGACATTTTGATTGTTTCTTTATTGATCCCAAGTATAGATTCATCTTGCTAATTTACTGTCTGTACTTGAAGTTGCGAGGTGATACCTGATTGCCTGTTATTTTAAACTGGATTCTAGGTAATTTGATTGCTTCTTGCTCATGGATCATTTGCATATAGTAAAAGCTGTAGACTTTTAGAAGTGTTAGTTGGCATAATACATGAATGACACCATACTGATAATTCATTCTTTATACACAAAGTGTATCAATTTGTTGAATCACAAACTGTATGGGTGGCTGAATGCCTCTGAGTATGCAACACTGACTAAAGGTTTATGCATATAATCTCCACATGTCAGTGTTCTATGTGCTTTTGCTTTGTTCTATAATCTCGATAAATAGCACTTAATTGTTTACCTTATTTATTCCATATTCTGTCTTTGGGGGAAAAAAAAATCTTATTTCCAAGTTCTATTTGAAAGGTGAAATATTTGCGGGGCTTCATCTTGATAGAGACAGCAATGATGCTGAGACTCTTTTGCATGCTCTTGGAAGGTGCTGCTCCTGCAACTGCGATGGACATAGGAGAGCATGCTATTGCATTGAAAAAGAGGGTAGTTCTGTATTGGAGCTTCTTTCAACAATTAAAGGGCCATGGGCATTAGTATATTGGCAGGTATATCTCCCTTGGTTGGATAACTTTTCAATGTTCTGATTCTAATTGATGTGAATACCTATATATCTTCTAAACAAATCTTTCTTAATCTATGGTACGCAGGAGAGCTCAAAGACCTTATGGTTTGGTCGAGATGCATTTGGGAGGCGAAGCCTCCTAGTTCACTGGCCGAATTTGGATGACTCTCGGCTTATGCTATCTTCTGTATCTCCACCTTCATACGCCAAGAAGAGTTCGGGTATGCAGTGGATACTGGACGTTTCATTGATTCTTGCCTTCATTTCAATTTTTCCTTTATGATGGGTGACAAAAAAGAAAGAACTTTGGCATGGCAAACAAAATTAAATCACCTTCTTTTAGAGTTAATTTTCAAAAGGTTCGCCAAGAGATTTGAGTTTTTTGTAGGGAGTGAAGAGATTCTTGTCACTGTCCCACAATTTCGGTCCATTTTCTCCATGGGCTTTGTTGGTTGTTTAGTTTGGATCTGTTTGCTAATTCAATACTTCATTTTGCAAGTGGATCTAAAGTATGATTTCCAACTCTGCTTTGTTGAGCAGTCAGCGTTTTATGATATATTCCACTTCATCCGTCTGTTTCTTTTGTTCCTCATAATTTAATGTGGCTCCCTTGTCGATTGAGCTGTAAAGCAAAATTTGTATGAGATGGTTAGCGTAAGTATCTGAGTCACTCAGTTCATCAACAAATATGGTGTCTTACACTAGTACTTATGGCAGTTTCTTACTATGGAAACTGATAATCTCAGTTCCAGCACAGATTCTGAAGTTGGAGATCCGGAGAACAACCTCGATTTCTGGGAGGAGCTTTCTTGTGGTATATACAGCATATGCTTCAATGCTTCAGAACTTGAAGAATGTCTGGTTGGTGAAGTCAAAAAACATGAATGGGCTGATCCTGTGCTAAAGGAACTAATTAGATGGGAGAGAATTAATGTGGATCCCAAGTCTGCGGGACTTTGTTCCAACAGTGTCTTGGTTGAAAGGGAGCCACATATCATGGATTCAACTTATTCACAGAGAACACCTTCTGGATTAGAACAGCAGGGCTTCCATATTATACAGCAGAACAAACCTTACGCCAATGATTCAGCTTCTTTAGTGAATAATGTCATCCTGTCAGGTTCCAATATGACTTGCAAAGGTGCATCCATACCTTAAATAAGGAGATATTTTCTTTTCTCCCCTAATGGGTCATCTCAAATATTGGATTGAGAAGCCGGAGAATCTCAGGAAATCCCTGACTGTTGTAGCTTTTGCTTAATGCAGGGTTAATTCAACCTTCAGTTTCATTGCCAACACAGAAGGTGCTTATTGCTCTCAGAGAGTCTGTGATGCGGCGCACTACTCTACACACAATCTTTCCGGTATGTAATGTTGGTTATTATGTATTCAGGTTTTGGTAGCTGCCTATCTTTATAGTCACAGTTCAACTTCCATAATTTGTTTCTTTTCCCACATGATTTCATGCAAATACTATAAAACAATTCTCATGTTTTATCGATCCATGAAATACTTCAGCAAAGTTTTTATTTTTTTTTGTTTTGTTTTTGTTTTTGAATTCACCAGTTCCTGGTCTGTGAGCTTGTACTTTTTATTACTACAATAAAAAGAAACTTCAATCACTCACTAGGCAGAATAGGTAGCTTTCTTTGGTTTAAGTTTAGTGATAAAATGATTTATTGTGAATATTAATATGCAGAAAACTAAGCATGAAGCTGGAATAGAGAACCTTGTTCCAGTGGCAGTTCTTTTTTCTGGTGGATTAGATTCGATGATACTTGCAGCATTATTGGATGAGTGCCTCAATCCCAGCTGTAAGTTTAACATTTGGACATTTGGTAACAGCAAGGATTGTCCTTCACTTTCCTCTAGAATCCCTGTTTAATGGTGTATGGGCATTGCTCTTCATGCTCAGGAATCCAAATTATTTCATTGTCTTCTGCTGACGTTGCAGCTAATTAACTTTTGTTGATAGATGAGATTGATTTGCTTAATGTAAGCTTTGACGGCCAGTCTGCTCCTGATAGAATCTCTGCGAAGGCAGGAGTAAAGGAACTTCAAAGAATTGCACCTTCAAGAAGGTACTTCAGTTGTTTGTCTACTGATACCCTACTTTGCTTTTCCAAGTGATGCCATGGCCTTCATGTAGCTGAATGAAGTATGAAGAACTTAATGCCATTTTAGGTAGGAAGTTTTGTGTGTATAACTGTTGTCCAATGTTAAAGCTTTACAAGTCCTTTCCGTCAATAGCAACTGCTATTGTAAATCATATATAAGCATAAGAACTAGGGAAATGAGTTCTGAAAGCTGTCCATTATGACATCTTTTTATTGGTTATATAACTTATATTCATCTCCTTTTTGGTAGAGAATTTTCCAGATGATTAGCCTCTTAATACCATATAAGAGAGAATAAGGGTTCAGCCTCTTGTGTTAACTGCAATTCTCTAATCTCTTTTGACTACTGTCGCCACTACCAGGCAATGACAACATTAAATATACCCCTCCATTATTAACAAACCGTGAAATAGTATTTCAAAATTTTGGTAAATTTTCAACATTTACCTCTGGTTTATTGGTCTTGCTAAAACAGGGGCTGTAGTAAACCTCTAGAATCTCACTAATCATACAGAAGACTCCAAGTATACCAGCCACACTGGGGGACCAAGAGCACTCACTACAAGGAGTTGGTTTTGGGGAACCTCAAATTTTACTAAGCTTATTAATAAGCAAGCAAGTCTACTACCTTAGCCAAGTCAGAGGTTTTTTTAAAGAATCTTTTCCACTTCTTCATAAAACAACTGAAAAATATGGTAAGATCTTTCAAACAATAGGTCCCCTGAGAGCTTGAGGGAGATTCTTTTATCAGATCTTTCGACAGTCAAATTGCATGGTTAACATATTTACGAAATCAACAGTTTTTTATGAAGTTGATGTGGTTTAGTGTTAGTAAAAATAAGAAGGGTTATTTCATGAGTTTTAAGTTACTAAATATAATAAATTTCCCTTGGCTCTGGATATAATAAATGAATCTTATTTTGCTCTGTATACAAGAACACTTCAAACTATGCGTACATATAACTTCTTTCTTGCATTGCTTGGTGTACTTTATGGTTTACAGATAACCCAAAGCTACTCTAAAAATGCAGGTGGAACCTTGTGGAGATTGATCATGATTTGTCAAACTTGACCTCAGAAACCAAGCACGTCATGTCACTCATAAATCCTTCAAAGACCTACATGGTAGTATGCTACACAATCATGTTCTCTAGTGAAATATAGTATAAGTGGTTTTAAAGTCAGTCATTAGTTTCAGTGGTTATTATCTCCTGAAGAAAAATTTCTGCAGATTGTGCTTACCTGAGCATAGAAATCTAATCAAGAAATACACACTCAATTATTTGGAGAAATGTTTGAATAAGTTTTGTATTTGCACCATCCTGCCAAAGATGAACTATTTTTTTTTTTCTTTTCAAAACCTGCTCATTTTTTTGGTACACCATTCATAGTAACATATTCTTCTACAGAAAAGTAGCTGAATGCATAAGTTTCCTCTTAATATTCCAGGACCTGAACATCGGGATAGCGTTATGGTTGGCGGCTGGTGGTGATGGTTGGCTGGATAAAGGGATTTTAAATGATCATATAAACGATCATCAGCGTGTTAAGTACAAGTCTGAAGCCAAAATTCTCCTAGTTGGTTCTGGCGCTGATGAGCAATGTGCTGGCTATAGTAGGCACAAGACTAAATATAGACTGGGAGGGTATGCTTATGTTAGTATTTGACTGAATTATGCTTTTGGTTTTTTTATATTCTATACATGTTTCTGTGTATATGTCACTATTTAAGCTTAATAATTGACCATATCAATGCTTATTATGTTGCTATATGGATTTTGCACTTTAGGATGTTCTAAACATGCATTTTTTACTCTGGTGTTATGGATGTTTGTTTGCTATTTATGATTTACAAGATTTTCTTCTCTGTAATCATGTCTGCTATTTTACCCCCTCACTGAATATAGTGGTACTTCAATGACTGTATATCTTTGTCTTCTGTCATAAAAATCTGCTTCTACTCCTGTGGTAGAATATAAAGCATAACTATGCTATCTCCTTTAAGATTCTTGATGACATATCAGTTACATTTTGAATTCTTGAAATTTAACATATGCAAACAGATACCTCTTTCTTTTAGTGATTACTCTCTCACTTTTTACTGTATTGTTAAGCTAGTGGATTTTGGTCTACTCATTTTGCTAGGTTGATATGTTATTGGCAGTTGGCTTGGGTTGCATGAGGAAATGAAATTAGATATGCAGAGAATTTGGAAAAGGAACCTAGGCAGGGACGACAGATGCATTTCAGATAAGGGAAAAGAGGTAGTGCTGAAACGTTAAAGCATATTTTTGTTCAACTTATTGTGACATGTCCCAACTCTCTCAAATTTCTTGTTTCTAGGCTAGATTTCCATTCTTGGATGAGGATGTTATCAGGACTCTACTAGAAATTCCACTATGGGAGGTTGCGGACCTTAATCAGCCAACTGGAAGAGGTGATAAGAAGATTTTGAGAGAGGTACCTACTTATTCGTCTTGGTCTTGCTCTTGATATTGGATGTTTTATCTTCAAAAACCAACACCCAATAAATTTCATCGGAATCTTTAACAGTCATTTTTGTTATTCTGTTTACTATCCTTCTCAATGAAGTTGGAAAACAAATGGGTCCTTCATTGTAGAAATACTAAGGGTTAAGTTCAAGTGCATTTGTTAAGGATTAACTAATTTCTCGTGGGGAGGTTGATGATTTTTTATGAGTTAATTGCTAGCTAGCTATCTTGATAAGATTTCTGGTTCTTAGGCTGAACACCGACTGAAACTGAATTGTCAATTTACCCAATTTTGTGAAAGGTTGCACAGCTGTTGGGTTTAGAAGCAGCAGCATTTCTGCCCAAGAGAGCAATCCAGGTACAGTCTCTATTTTTCAACTAAACAAGACAATGTTGTGTGCGTGTGTGTGTGTGCGCGCGTGTGTGTTGTGTTTTTCAGATAAAAAAAGAAAACAGAAAGATCATCCAGTGTTGCAAATTCCTTTTATTCGTCCATGTTTGTAGTAGAATGTAACCACCAGTCGGAACCAACAAGAAACAGAACCGACTTGTTCAACAGGTTCGGATTCCAGGTAGTTCAATAACTGAATTGGAGCCGAGCCGTTTGACACCCCCTGGTTGTGGGCTTTCAAGTCAGTTAATCTTCATGAACTTACCTTTTTTTCTTCTTCTCTCTTTCCAGTTTGGTTCGAGAATAGCAAGAGAATCAAATAGAAAGAACTTCGGGAGCAACCGTGCAGCAAATCAGGCATCGGCAGGGAGTGTTGTAATCCACAAGCCAACAAATATAACGTGATATACGGTCTCTGATCCGTATAATGCACAATATTCTTGGGTTTCTCTCAGTGAGCATGATTTTGCGCAAGGGAAAAGTGATCATGTCTGCCATGAATCTGTTTTGTCGCAGGGTCGTTCCTCGTGGAACACCAGTTGGCCAGCCCTTGATCAGCACAAAACTTTCTGCACCCATTTCATTGAGGTTACTACTCGAGTGAAAATCGATCTTGATGAAGACTCAGAAAGAGCAATGTATACTATCACAAACCAAACATTTCTTCTCCTACAAAATCACCAAAACGAATTGTAATGTTTAAACTTGATTAAATCATATGAAGAAGCTACAACAGATTCCATTTTGATATGCTTCCGAACTTTTGCATTCTAAAGGTTTATTGATTGGTTTATTTGTATCAACTGATTAAATTATTAAATTAGGAGGTCCTTCTTAGTGAATATCTCTTGTGACGCACAACTCTATAAAGCACGGTGTCACGGTCAGTTTCTCTGACTATGCGTAGACTGTGACTTAGCCGGTGGGTTGGATGAATATGCGCGGCACGGAGGTGCGAGGCGCTTGTATATGCAGGGATGAGCCGGAGGGCAAGTGAAGCTTCATGGCACAAAGGTGCTATGTGGGGAATATTCGGGAGCGAGCCGGAGGGCTTGGCGAAGCTTCAAGGCTTGGAGAAGCTGCGAAGTGTATATTCATTTCATGGGTCGAAAAAGAGTATGATTGGTCTCATGATTTGATATTTCCTTTTGGTGGTGGCAAAAAAGGTAAATTTATCTACTATAGGGAGGGGTCCCCGACCTCCCTGCCGAACCTTCGGGTATAGCTTCATTGGGTATTTCACGGAGAAACCCGTGGGCTGGGCCATTCTTAGCTGAAGGGTTATGCGTTGGTTTCCTTTGTCGTAGGAGACGGCTTAGGACTGTACATGCAGGAGGTGGTACAACTGTAATCCTAGAATGCCTTAGGGTCCTATGCGTGCTAGACATCGAGTCGACAATACGCTAGGCCCGAAGCTTCTTTGGAAGGATGGAGCTATCTGAGACTATGTCTTGATGTGCTTATGGATTTGCTTGGCATGCTTTGTGTTGAGCTATATGGGGTGGTGTAGCACGGAGTGGCATAGCAAGGGGCGAGCTATGTCTGGATCATTGGATGCTAGTAAGTTGCAGGCTAGCGTTCTCGTGTTGCTATACGGAAACCGCCAGGATGGACCTCGCATATGCGTATGCTTGATTGTGGCCTCTATGCTTCTTGAGAGGTGAAGCTTACGAGTGTATGGGCAGTTCGAGGCTATTCATGGTTACCTTCCTGGTACTGTGGAGACAGTGAATCCTACCTGTTGGACGAGTGTCATAGGAAACGATGAAGTGACTCGTAGGCTGGCATATGAGCGTGGCTCGTGTTGGTTATTCCGCTGTGCATGTTGGTGCAAGATGACCTGAAGGTCTAGAGCAGAACCGAGATGGTTTGTGAGGCTGACTATAGACTAGGTGGGAGTCTGTAGCGCACCGGTAGACGATAATATGAATTTTCACTGCGTGACCGCATGTGTTGCTGGTCGACCGTCCCGCCCGTGACAACGGGCACTTCACTTAAGGTGGAGTGCACTTGGACATCCGTGTTCATGACAAACACATAGTGGACACATTAGATATATGTCTAATGATTTTTGTTGCGAATATATTTCAAAATAAACTAACATGATAATATATAAATACAAATGACATGTATATTTATATATTATTTAATTGTATTTCGGTTGTATCTGTCTTGCTTTGAGAATCTGTGTCCGTGTTCGTGTTTTCTAGCCATAGCTGAATATGCGTGCAACTTGGGCAGGCTAAACTCGACCGTGGGCCGTGTTCGGCTTGGGTTCAAAAAAATAAATCTGATTTAAACTTGGGTTGGGGTCGGGCTGATAACCCGAGTTCGACATCTTATTCCTTACGTCATACAGACTAGGGCTGTGCATAATAATTCCGAACCGATCAAACCGACCAATCCAATCCAATTTGGGTTGGATCGAAACCAATCCAAAGAGGTGGTTGGGGCGGATCGGTTGTCCTATTTCAAAATCCAATATTAATGGATCGGTGGGCGGATCTGGTTCGTCGAAACCGTTGAGTAACCGACCCGACCGATATGCCTTTGTGAAAGGATTTTACATATTTATTAGCCAGATATACCGTGTAATTTAAAGAATGTACAAGGCTAAAGTTGTAAAATCATAATCTAAAACTCTAAAAGACTAACCCTAAACATCATTTTTTGTTTCCTCTCTCTCAAACTCAGAAAAAAAAAAAAACCTAAACGGCTTAGCAAACCTCCATGGCTTGTCCATCATTCTCACCTGCAGAGGTCCCAACTTCCTTTCCCTTGATTTCTTTCGAAAAGTAACGCCTCTCTCTCTCTCCCTCTCTCTCTTCAAATCAAAAAACCAAAACAAATTTTAATTCTATTTCTTCTGTCACGGATTTATCTGTTATTCATTCTCACTCTATTTCTTCTATTCGCTCAACCTTCTGCCCAACAACAAGGGATAATCTCAATTAGTACTTCTCCGATCTGAATCAAAACCTCAATTTTGTTTGATCGGAACAAAACCCTCATTTACCAACTTCAAAACCCTAATTCTTTTTTGTTTGAAACTTTGATCTTTATTTTTCTTGTTCTTGATTTCTTGCAGGACAACCATATGTACAGTTCATCTTCAAAATTCGCATCAGAAGATGATAACGACTATATAATTGTCGGAGGAGGAACAACCTTGGACATTCTGGATACAGAACTCTTTTAATCAATTAATTTACCTTATGGATGTAATTTTACAGAAATCTCTCTGATTTTGCTAGTTCGGCAACACAAACCTTAATCTAAATCATTCTATCTCAAACAGACGAAACCGACCCAATCCAATCTAATCTCAATGGTTTCGATCATATTGGATGGGAATGGATTGGATGATCAAAACGGATGGGTTTTTTAGAAACCAACCAGACATTGGATCGGTTGCGGATCTACCCAATCTTATTGGTTTCGATCCGCTGCACACCCCTAATACAGACACATTTTATTACCCAAAAAGACCTAAATCTAGAATCTCCATTCCCTCGTCGTGTTTCATCTTATTCTCTCCTCTACCTGTTTGAGTGGTGCTCAACCCGGTGAACCCGAGACCGACCCGATCAATTCGAGTTTCATTTGAGCTCCTTCGGGCTCGGGCCTCAAATGTTAAACCCGAGGTCGGGTTAAAATCCAGCCCGGATCAACCAGCCCGAATGCAGCCTTACTGGCTACTTTTGATTTGTCTTCCAGGGTTTAGGGTTTTGTGTTCTAGTCGATCACCATTAACTTGCCACTCACTGGATTATATGGTTTTTGAAGTTTTCAGCAGTACTGGTCATTCTTTTGATTTCATTTTCATACTTATAGATTTTTAGGGTTTCAATGGAAAGTAGCGGCAGTAACAACAACGAGAACAACAACCCGTGGAGAGCAGAAGAAGCCATTGCTGGAAACGCCGAAGCACTTGAAGCTCTTAGAGAACTCATTATCTTCCCCATCCAATACTCTAAGGAGTCTCAGAAACTCGGCCTCAAAGTAAGACGTTCTTCTCCTCAATTGATTTCAACTGAAACCCTATAATCAATCAAATCCCAGAGAAATAAAATAAATAAATAAATTGATCTCTGAATATTACGGTTTTTTGGAACTCCAGTGGCGCCGAGGATTGCTCCTGTATGGTCCCCCAGGCACAGGAAAGGTACGTAATTTAGGGTTTACTTCTTTAACTTTATTGGGCGATTTTGTAAATTCGTTTTTGTTTTCAGACAAGTTTGGTTCGTGCTGTTGTTCGAGAATGTGGTGCGCATTTGATTGTGATTAGGTACAAATTTTTTATATTTGTGATTTCTGTGAATTTGGTTCAATTGAAGTTATTGAAATGTTTTTAGATTGTCGTCTGATTGGTTGTTTTATGTTGTTGATGATTGGTGAGTGTTTGATGTTTATTATGATTTTTGGGTTGTGTTTTTGTAGTCCTCATTCTGTTCACAGAGCACATGCTGGTGAAAGCGAGAGAATTTTGCGAGAGGCTTTTGCAGAAGCAGCATCTCATGCATCTTTGGGCAAGCCATCGGTTATTTTTATCGATGAAATTGATGCTCTCTGTCCTCGTCGTGATTCGAGGTATATTACGGAATATTCTAAGAGACTCTAGATTTTTTATTTTTTTTCTCTATATCCATACTATTATATGAAGGCAGGAGAGTTTCCCAATAATTATTTTGTTAGATGTCAATGGCCTATTATGTAATTTATATTGTTACCATTATTTTGAATTAAAACCTTTCTAGAAATATAAAGACAGAATATTAAATTTTCATTATTACCGTTTTTTTAAAGTAGAACATTTTTATTTCACCGGCCGAATAAATATTTTAGGTGAGAATGTGAGAAATACCTTGAAACCATTAAGAAAAGAAAAGAAAAACTAACCATTTTCACGTTCTTAAAACTTTACGAGACTATAATGTAATGTGTATTTTACAAGTTAAATGTTCTAGTCCATTTAGAAGAACACACATAGTGGTTATATTTCTACCCGACTTGTAGATGATTTAAACTTGTGGAGGACTGAGATGCATAGAGTATCAGAGTTGAATGAATTTGTGCTAAGCACTTGCATACACATGGATATAGCTTGATCATGCTTCATTGTGAGTTATGACTCACAAGTGAGTTTAAGATTGGGGACGAGTGAGATGCATAGAGTGTCAGAGTTGAATGAATTTGTGCTAAGGCACTTTCATACACATGGATATAGCTTGATCAGGCTTCACAAGTGAGGGAGAGGTTTTGCTTCTCAACCGCCTTTTGCGCAAGTCGGAAGTATCCCAACCACCAAATAACTCTTTTGAATTCTCCCAATTCATTAAGCTGTGATATTGTTGACCTTTGCACACAAAAATGTACATAATGCTGCATCATTCAAGAGAACTGTTGAATCAGGAGATGTGCGGGAGTTTTGTCATGGCTAAGGTAGAGATAAGTCCTGGGAAGGTAGTGGCGACACAAATTTTTTTGCTTTAAAATAATAGAAAGAGGTGTATGGCATTCGTCTTTGCATCCATTTTGAAGTGTCCAGCTAAAGGATAGCCTCATCCCTTTCTCCTCTAGTTCCTTGTTCTTTTAGTTGGTTTTATATAATATATACTACAATATGTTAGCAATAAAAGAAGAAAACCCAGTCTATCTCAGAATGGTGTTTAGGGTGTTATTGAAATGTAGTCAGTACCTAGCAAATGGGTGACGTGGAAGCACAAAGGATGAGTTTGAAATGCTTATCAGTTTTCGTAACTTAAGGTGAATAACCATTTCCTTTAAGGTGTTTAAACCACATTATACACGTATAATAAGTTCATTTGTTCTTCAATGCAGGAGAGAACAAGACATTCGCTTAGCTTCTCAACTCTTTACGCTGATGGATACCCTTAAGCCGTCACCAACATCACCTTCTCAAGTTTTTGTTGTGGCCTCAACAAACAGGTTACATAAATAGTTTTCAATTGAAAGGAATTGCCTGCCATTTATTTTTTCGTAGTTCAATTTTCTTGAAGTTGTCATATGCTATCTTCATTGGTGTTTTTAACTGACCAGTATTTTATTCAGTATTTCCTATAATTCTTCTTCTAAAACATGTATATCACTCTTCTCTTTGAAAATTATGTTATGGATTGATTGCAATTTATTACTCAGCGAGGTATTGATCCTCTGTAATGAAATAATAGTTAGCTCTGTTTTGTGAAACTTACTCATTATTTGCGTGACAAAATATGAGGGTGTTGATATGAAAGGTTCTAATTAATTTTCAAAATTTTGGATTAAGCTTATTATGTATCGAATTACACCCAAATAATCACAAAATTGTTCTATTCATGCAAAAAGGTCGATTATATTATTTATTTTTCAAAATCTTGGACTGGTACCCTGAATAGAACTTTTCGCATAGCGTATCTTCCCCCTTTGTCAAATTGCCAACTTTGGGGGGATCCTTTTTGCTTGTTTCTTACTTTATGATTGTTTGAATTTAGTCTTTAAATTTTTTGTTGAATGATTTAATAACACTCTATTTGTGTGTATTAAGAGTGGATGCGATTGATCCAGCATTACGAAGGTCAGGGCGTTTTGATGCTGAAGTTGAAGTTACAACACCTACTGAACTGGAGCGCTTTCAAATCCTCAAGGTATAGTCGTGTCCTATTTAATATTAAAAATCTCTCTGATTATAGGACTTTTTAGTAACATGCTAGCTACTTACGGTTTTGGTTAGTCACTCAACTTCAAATACAATTCACTGATGCTTGCTAGCTATATATTATATTGAATTGGATGAGAGCTTTGTGTGTGTGCCAAGCTATAATGATAATTTTGTTAATTCTTTTTCAGCTTTACTCAAAAAAGCTTCCTTTGGACCCCAGTGTCGACCTGCAAGCTGTAGCTGCATGTTCCAATGGATATGTTGGCGCTGATTTAGAAGCTTTATGTCGGGAAGCTGCAATGTCGGCAGTAAGGAGATCTTCAGATATAACTAAAGATGGTGGACTATGTAGCTTAACAATGGATGACTGGAAGCATGCAAGAACAGTGGTTGGTCCAAGCATAACAAGAGGTGTTACTGTGGAAGTCCCGAAGGTGTCATGGGATGATATAGGAGGTCTAAAAGATTTGAAGGTTTGTTTTTCCTTTGTAGTTCTGTCCAGTTACTGAAATAATAGCTGTCTTCTAACTTGTCTTTAACACATGAAACAGAAGAAACTTCAGCAAGCGGTTGAGTGGCCGATTAAACATGCTGCTGCATTTGCAAGGCTTGGGATATCACCAGTACGTGGCGTTCTTTTACATGGTCCTCCTGGGTGCTCAAAGACTA
This sequence comes from Macleaya cordata, assembly GCA_002174775.1. Taxonomy (NCBI): domain Eukaryota; kingdom Viridiplantae; phylum Streptophyta; class Magnoliopsida; order Ranunculales; family Papaveraceae; genus Macleaya; species Macleaya cordata. The sequence goes on from MVGT01004287.1 coordinate 780,430, forward strand.
CCCTTGCCAAAGCTGCAGCTCATGCTGCCCAAGCTTCTTTCTTCTCCTTGAGGTTGGATTACTTTTCTTCCCCTTTGGCTGTGGACATATTGATATAACTTGAAGGTCTAACTTGGATGACGAAATCAGAGAAACTTGTCTCATGGAATGTTAGGGTGGTCCACTAATGACAGATTATTGCTTGTATGCTCATTCACAAAACACATAAGTGAGAGCAACCAATCCAGTGGGTCCCTACAAGATATCCGTGGTCAAAGGCCAACCTGGTCAGATATTCTACTTCTGGTATAAGATATCTTCTATATGGGTGACATCAAGTGGTGCGACAGCCCCCTTGCACGTCTCCATATGTACACGTGGTACTGTCTGTCTTGAAAGTTGATGTGTGTCAAGTGCCATAGATTTCCTAGCTTAAATCTAGCATCTTGTTTTCAATAGAAGTAATTTAGGTGGAAAAACATTCTTTCTTTTGTGTTCGTTTACTATCCATGTACAAGTACTTGGTAGTGTGAACCTTTTAATACATTATTACACTTTATTAAGTTTATGTGTCTTGAAAGTTCATAAACTTTGCCTCAGTGGTGCAGAACTGTACTCAATGTATGTTGGAGAAGGAGAAGCTTTGTTACGTAATACATTTCAGAGAGCTCGCCTTGCAGCACCAAGTATAATATTCTTTGATGAGGCCGATGTGGTTGCTGCTAAACGGTAAAGCATATGAAACTCAATTCTTTTAATAAGATTGTATATTTTATCAATTTTAATATTTGAAAGACTTACCTGTTGTTATAAGCTTACTTAGGGTTTGTCTTAAACAAATTCATAGAAGATATAGGATGTTTCCTCTGGGCTCTCCCATTCACACACGTGAAGAACTCAACTAATCTTAACTAAATAGCTTTGACTCATGGTATCATAATCAAGTATTAGATAACTTATAATAATCATGGTGAACATCCTTCTGTTAATAACTTAAATGAGTTCCAAAAATAGTTAGTAAAATCAATTGGTTCTGTGAAACTTAGATATTTTTAGGTTTTGATGAAATTTGTCTATGAATTTAATCTTTTCGTCTCCATTCTGCCTCGCATGCTTGCTACATTCGTATCTTTTGCATTTTATAGCAGCCGTGTTAAACTTTCTTCTTCTTCTTCTTCTTTATTTTTTTTGTTTTTTAATTAATGGCAGAAGTGGTAGCTCAAGCAACAATGTTGCCGTTGGAGAGAGACTTCTATCTACCTTGCTAACTGAAATGGATGGTTTAGAGCAGGCTAAGGTAAAGCATTCTAACTCATAAAATATATATCAGATGTGAAAAAGTCGTATCATTTCCTCTAATAGCAATTTTACTATTAGAGGAAGTGGTAGCTCAAGCAACAATGTTGCCGTTGGAGAGAGACTTCTATCTACCTTGCTAACTGAAATGGATGGTTTAGAGCAGGCTAAGGTAAAGCATTCTAACTCATAAAATATATATCAGATGTGAAAAAGTCGTATCATTTCCTCTAATAGCAATTTTACTATGCACCTGTTCTTTTTTTTTTTTAACGGCTGCCTCCCTTCCATTTACAGGGAATTCTTGTTTTGGCTGCTACAAATCGTCCCCATGCTATTGATGCTGCACTTATGCGTCCTGGTCGCTTTGATTTGGTAAGGATTCTTATTATGGTATATAAAAAAATTCCTATATTCCTAAGATCCTCTATGCTTCCATAATACTAAATCAAGAAATTATTTGTGGTTAACAATGGGAAATGATGGATTACTATCTCAGTATTCTACTTATCGTTGTAGAGATCTCTAGTTATCTATTCCATTCTGGTTCTTTACTGTTAATCAAACCGCTTTAGATATCTTATTAGCCCTGCTAATCCTAATTATGGAGTATGGAAACTTCTATTTCTGGATCTTATGATTTTTCAGAAGACAACTGTTGGTGTTGGGTCATTGGATTAGGCAGCTCTTGGATATTGAGCTACTGATAATCAATCTAATAATCCTAACCATCTAATCAGTAATCCTCAGGCAGAAAATTTCCCACAACTTCAAGTGAACTGTTGCCAAATGGAAGCTGTTCATCAGATTGTTAGAAACATCTAACTCTGTTTTTAGGCTATATGCCCCACCTGTGATCCATACTATGTATAGTAGCTGTTCAGAATTCAGTAATTTTTTTTTTCTTGATCGGGCAAAGAATGAGAATTTACTGAGAATTCAGTGATGGTTTGTTTGGATGGGGGATTTTGTGGGGACCAGGGATTTGGTGAAAAATTAGTTAGAAATCATGTTATAAATGTAACTAATTTTTCACCAAATCCCTGGTCCCCACAAAATCCTTACTTAAAATCCCCCCATCCAAACAAACCATAATTTATTGAATCATGACTTCTAATGTTTCTTGTAAAAAAGAAGGATAAAAAAGAAAAAAAAGAGAGGAAAGAACTATCTTTTGCCATTTCAATTATGAGTTTCACCTATGACATGGCTTGTGAAACTGAGGAAAACCATTAATTGAATAAATAAACCCTAAGCTCGGAAATCTTTTCTGCACCGTACCCCACATTTTATTTTCAACCATCTGAAAGAATGCACAGATCAAATGTTCATGGCCATTATCTTTTCTAGGTGGATTCCTCTGTTCTACACACTATTTTAGGAGACCTTTCTCTCAGAGAAAGTGCAAAAAACAAGGTTGCTTCACTTTGCCATACTTTCTTAACCCATGCCTAACGTTGTTGATTTTCCTTCCTGTAGGTTCTCTATGTACCACCACCTGATTTAGAAGCTCGCTATGAGATATTACGTGTGCATACACGTAATATGAAAGTAGGGGATGATGTTGATCTCAAACGGGTCGCAGAAGAGACCGAGCTCTTCACAGGTGCCGAACTAGAAGGTCTTTGTAGAGAAGCTGGCATGGTGGCTCTTAGGGAAGACATATCTGCAACAGTTGTTCGCAACCTTCATTTCCAGACAGTAAAGGATTCATTAAAGCCTGCATTAACCAGAAAAGAAGTCAATAAGTACGCTTCATTTATGAAGAACCCATATTTGGGGTCTTTCGAGGAATGCAAATCGAAGAACAAACCGAGCAAGAAGCTTAATAAAAACCTACTGAGTCCCTTGAAAATTGGGGTGATAACCCTTGCATTAATCTATGTAGGTTCTCATTTTCTGACCAATGTGGATCATAAAGCAAATCATATAGCAAGTACGTGAAGAACAGATTGTTAATTCAATACAAAGTTTTTTTTTTCCCCTTGGTTTTAACTTGTAAGTTGTATCTCTTATTTACTTTTAATATATTATTTCTGAGTAACAATTATACGTACAACTTTAGATATAGTGGAGATATGTTCTCTACAGATTTTATGAGTGGAAATACTAAAATGATTTTGGGACCGGTCTAATAATCTGTCTAATTAGACAGATTGAGGTAGCAGTTTACATCCACTATCCTTTATGAATGTGTGGGTCCATTTCTATACTTTAAACATCTTTTGTGTATATGATTTTATATAATTAGAGAGATCGGTTTCAATAGCATCTATGTGACATGAACATAATATAATGACACCTGTGGAATATATTTGATGTCCCAAATAAAAAAAATTGCTTCACCTATTAACCTAGTGGTCCAATTATCAAGTCTCAACTATATTACCTTGAAAGGAAAAAAGAAAAAGAAAAAAAAAGATTCACAATTATATAAAATCATGTGTAATCGATTATGAACCCCAAAAAATAAAAATATGGGGCATGCTTGGAGCTAGAAATGTTTTGTTAGTGGTGACAATCATGAATCCATGTGAACCTTCAAAAGTTTAAAATAACCGAAAACCAAGAAGTTTAATTGGGTATTGGTTCCATTTTAATTCGGAATAGAGTTAGCATAAATTTTAAACGAGTTAGTTCTTCAGTCTAGAATAGTCTTGCATTCGGTTCCCAATTGCCACCCCCATATACAGTACACCACCGTTTCAATCTGATTACACGTGTAAGTCAAAATATGTAAGCTCTATTGAGGATCATGGACCCAAGGTCCACCATACAATACCTCAGGGAAACGTGGTGGCCGATGAGCCTGCCACGTGTTTGCGTACCTAATCTTAAAATTAAGTACTTTTTAACTTGGGTGGTGGGTCACTTTCAAATAGGAGGCCTAAAAATGATTTAGTAGCTTAGGGTCCCAGTACAAGACATTGATCTTTTTCATGATTGCCCTCACAGGCTCCCCTCCCGCTCCCTACCTACCCTTCGCAAACAGAAAGTCGAACCCTTTTTTGTTTCCACGTATCTTGCAACAAAAATGATACGAGGAGCCATCCACGTATATGTGGACTCCACAAATATATAATGAGTGATTAATATTGAGTGTCATTTCAATCTGTTCAGCTCGAGAGTCGGTCCTGATAGCACCTCTCATTTTGCAACTAGATTTGACAACAAAGACACGCATAATGCCGATCTTAGGCAGGTTAGCAGACCAAAATTATTAAATTCTAATCTTAATAGTAAATAAAAAATGAATCTACGTCCACTTCAATTCTAGTAGAATTGACAACTAATGAGTTAGAAATGTTCAATTCTAATCCTGATTCATAGAGCCATAGGTCGAGTTAGGTTCAAAGTCAAAACTAGAGTTGACCAATAGGGTCAAGTTTTGCCAAGTTTAATTATGCAATGAGTTGGGAGCATTCAATTATGTAACTGCGTCATTAATTTCAAACTAAAACCCAAAGCTAATTAGGTATGGAGTACTTGATCTCTAAAGAATCGCACCAAGTTCAAATTAGGTAAAGCAAGTGTATTTTAAACTCAAAATTTCTCGTAAATAAGAAGGATACATAACCATTAAGCCAAAGACTCATCTACTTTTCTAAGGATCTTTCTTGTCGGTGAGACAAATGATCCGGATCTTGAACTTTGCGAGTTGACTCACTCGCCATAGGTCCATAGGTGGGCCCAAATCATAACAAAATAATTCCTAATATTCATGGCTGGAAAGGGTCCCACAACCTGCAATTTTTAAAAAAATGGTGTATCTAACTTTGCTAATAATTTGTAGAACAAACTTTTCTTATCGTCAAACGTGAAGAATAGATGACACGCACAAGATTCTATCCACGTGGCAGAATAAAAATGCACGATATACGTGGTCGACTCAAAGTAGCCACGTCGACATGGTCGAATAGGGTTAATGCATCAACAGGGTAACAATTCTGCAATGTCAGTACAGGCAACATTATGGCCTAGAAATTCCCGATCCTTTTACTGGAACTTCAGTTTACCGTCTATAAAAGAACCGCTAATGGATCTCCCTCTCATCTCCTCTCTCTCTCTTTTCTCTGTTCTTTCGATTTGTTCCTTTTTAGGGTTTTACGAGGGTTTTAGACCCACTTATTATCCTAATTTCTCAATTTCCGTCCTATTTCTTTATGATTTCTAAACTTCGTTGATCCCGAAATCATAAAAATTGTTAGTTAGGGTTTCTTGCTGCAAAGATTTTTTTTTTCTCTCAGTTCAGTCGTCGGAGCTTCAACTCAGCTAAATTGATGGCTTTTTTTGTCTTAAAACCTATCAATTGCTGGTAAGTTCACCAATCTCTGAATTTTGTTTTCTCTCAAGTCGTCGTTATCTTCTTTCATTGTCTTTCTTTTGAAATGCAATACCAGTCTAGGGTTTTTTCCTTGAAGCTTCTTCTACGCGAGTTCTTGTTCTTGAGTGAGCGGATTATCTCTGTCAAAAATCCTAGCCGGAAACGAAGATACTTATAATGTTATTTTGGCGAAAGCCCTAAAAGAGAGAAAAAGATGGTGTTTCTCGGAACCCTAGTTCCGGGTGAAATGATATGAGGTTTTGAATATGAGCGATGGAGGTAGGGAGAATGGAAGAGAGAACGAAAACGACACACGGAAGAATAAACAACCTGGTGGCGATGATTTTGGCCGAGCAATTGCAAGAATTGCTGTGGCGCAAATATGCGAAACCACGGGATTTGAAAGCTTCAATGAGTCCGCTCTCGATGCTCTCTCCGACATTGTGATCCGTTACCTCCGTGACTTGGGAAAAACTGCTAATTTTTACGCTAATTTAGCTGGCAGAATGGACTGCAATGTTTTCGATATTATTCAAGGATTGGAAGATTTGGGTTTTTCACAGGGTTTTCCTAGTGCATCAGATGTGAATCATTGCTTAGCAGATTCAGGTACAGTTAGAGAGCTTACTCATTATGTTAACTTGGCAGAGGAGATTCCTTTTGCTCGGACTGTTCCTCGCTTTCCCATTACCAGAAACCGGAAATCTACACCAAGTTTTCTGCAAATTGGTGAAACCCCAGCTGGTAAACATATTCCTGCTTGGTTACCTGCTTTCCCTGATCCCCATACGTATATTCACACTCCTGTGTGGAATGAGAGGGCAACAGATCTTAAAACGGATAAAGTCGAACAGGCGCGACAGCGGAGAAAAGCAGAACGTTCATTGTTGAGTTTGCAGCAGCGGTTGGCATATAGTGGTTCAGCAATACCTGTTTCAGTTGACCCAAGAGATTCTGAGAAGGCTAAACAGGTAACGGAAAGTAACCCATTTCTTGCTCCACCTATTGAATTCAGTGAGAAAGAAGTATCCGTGCCGGTTCTTCCTTCCAAGCTTTTAATTGAATCGGCGGTGGAAAATCAAATTTCGGTACTGGAAACTTTTGCTCCAGTTATTGAAGCAGCTAAGAGTGGGTTTTCTGATTTGGGAGATGGCGAGAGAAAAGTTCTTCCCAACAAGAGACCTATTGTGCATTTTAAATTTGGGGTTGGTAAGAAATCCTTGGGCATGCCTGTGGATTTGAGTCTTCAGAACAAGGGTGTTGGAAGAACATATGTTTGGTTTGGTAGGGATGAAGAGAAAGATGACAAGAAAAGGAGAGCAGAGCAAATTCTGAAGGAGTCTATGGAAAACCAACAGGATCTTGCTCAGTTGTAAATTAATTCGTTGACAGGCTTGCTTGATGGGAATTTGTATACTTGTTCAAGAATTTAGCATCAGCTGCCGGGGCGACTTGCGGGGTATTTAAAGTCAAAGGGCCATCTTGTTGTTCTGGTATTTGTGTCAGTTTCACTGCTGGTTGAAAGTTCCTTAACGTTCCACCTTTTTAAGTTCACCGGGTATGTGAATTCTGTTCCCATCATATGGTGGCTTGTGTCAACGAACGATTCTTTTAAATGAATTCTCGCTTCTTCCATGATCCGATATTGAATGGACTCATGGGGTTTTTAATTTTTGGCCTTCATTTTTCTTGACACTTTCTTTTCTTCCTTGATTTTAGCGATTAGAAAGTAAACCATACACAATCATAACAATGTTTATGCGACTAAAGAGTAATGAATGTGGAAATACTCTAATGTTTTTTAGAACTCTGGGTAAGCCCTAAGATGGATAATTATATAATTCTTCTGAGGAGATAGATGAGATATTGCTTCATAGTTCTCCTTTAAGAAATTCTAGCCCACAATATTCTTTGTCATTGGCTCATCTTATCTTACAAATTCAGTGTATTTTACTTGAATATTATTATGCTTTTGTTGTCTGTTGACTAGTAGAAAAAGTGAAAAGTTTATGGTTGTCAAAATGGCTCAGCAGGTCTATGCGATTGACTCCCCTCAGTTCTGGCTTGTGAAACTTATCTGGAACTGGTAGTTATTATAGATCTGTAGTTGTAATAAAGGAAACTATGCTGCACGGATCTTTTTAAATGGGAGAATTACCTTTGCAGGACGTGTGCTATTTTCTAACATCCCATGTTTGGCAATTCTAGATTTTTCTCTTTCCTTGCACGATATTGCGACATTTCTTCACCATAACTGCATACTGGGCTTGTATTGTCCAGTACTGAGTCTTTTACCTCTATCTGGACTTAATTGACGTTCCATAAATGCCGTGATAAATTGAGGCAAGGAGATGTCAGCTTGATTCTTAGTTAGACTAAAACACGAGTCAAGTCAGTCATGATTGTTGTGAGCTATACCTTTTCAAATTGTGCTTTCTTCAACTCTCTTTATTATGTACCTTCCTTAGCGGCTTAGCCTGAGGATGAGAGAGAATACCCATTGGTCAAATATTTACAAAAGGCAGTTATATAAGCAGAAGGTGTGCAATCTTGAGTTGTGTCTCAGACATTGATAGAAGCATCAAGACTAGAAGTATAATAAATTCCCTGACTGTTTACTAAGACAAGTTTTCTATAGAAAAATAAGAAATTGTTATGATTTGTAGTTCTACTCCCAATCATTTGAAAGAAAAGTTTTCATGGTCCTGACCTTTAACAAATATTTTCCTTCTTTTATTGAGTGGACAACCAATATATTCAGTGTGCTCGTAGACCTCTCTTTCCATCTAATGAATATTGTCTTAAGGTCTTCGTCTTTCTACATGAACCAAGAAGCTAGGGTGCAAATAGTTTCTGGGTTATCATTGTGGCCCAAAAGTACTTGCATGTAGCATAACAAATAAGCCAAAGTTATTTTTTCAAGGAAATGATGTTTGTTTAGAAATGCAGGTGTATTGGGAATGGTAAGTAGTAAGCCTTACTTATACTGTTTGTATATAATCTTTGTTCGTCTTCTTGTCTCCTCTATTCCTGCTTGTGGATTGCACATGACATGTATAAATATGGAAAAGAAAAACCCTGCAAGGCTTTGCCTTAATTGTGTCCTCCCTATATAGAATTTTTTTTCTATATAGACTACTTTCTGTATGTGCAAAGCTTACTCTTAATTGTATCCTCCCTATATAGAATTTTTTTTCGTTCCTTTTTTGGTAAGAATAATAGTATCTTTTGGAAGCTAAGTGGGTTGTTGAAAAATGGAAATTACAGGTATATATAACACTAGTGGGTGGCATGTGCATGTTTATGTTATATATTTAAGAAGATTAATATGTGAGTTGATCAGCTGATGTTTATGATCCATGCCATAAATTTTCACTTATTGTTTTAAATAAGAGCAAACGTGGGAACGGAGTAAGATGAGTTATTGCTAATTTAATGTTAGATTTATTTGTCATTGAATAATACTATTTAGTGTTACTTAGTTTTAGAGTTTAAATGAAGTTTCCTTAAAGGATTTACAACTGTAATGGTATTGATGCTTCAAAAGTCTGGATCTCGAAAGTCTTTGCACCCTTATGAAGCGGCTCTTTCATACAAGTTTCAAGTGAAGTATATTGGGCTTACTTAGAGAAGCAAGATTCCCAAGTGGGAGTAGGAGCAGGAGCGGCACGTATAGCATAGAAGCTTCCTTTAATTAAGGTTTAGTGTAGCTTTTGTCCTCTAGCTTTCATTTTGAGAGTACCAAACCTTATTTATGAACCCAGAATTCTCTATACTTTCCCAGCATAAGTAATTTATAGAAGACTTATCCCTGTAGCTTGTCCATCTATATAGGGGTCTTTAACACTAAACCTATGGTTTTACAGAAATTGTGGAAGTTAGATTGGTCTTATATGGGATGATAATTTAGTGTCAGAATCCAGATGCAAGTTCTACATTTTGGATATATCTTATTTGTTTTTGTCCTTATTTTATCTTGGTGCATATAAGTTTGGTTGGATGGCAGTGCCAATCAACGAGCTGGGTTATTACATGCAGGAAGCAACTGCAGATGTCAACAAATGATCTCCACATTCACTGACCGTATTGTCCATTCAAAGAAAGCTTCACTAATTAGAGATAGGGCGGGCACTGCTATATACTGCGTAACTGGTACTGGGACTGCTTTTGGCAGGTTCTGCTCGTGTTGATGGTCCATCTGCTCCCAGGATGGTCAATTTATTCGCCACCTGCTTGTTAATCTAAAAGTATCCTGTTATAGAACACTCCGGGGAAGACCTATGAATAAAGAAGGGTTGAACAAAGAGGTTACAGGTAGAATAGTCATAGTCAGATGTTCTATGGAGATTGCTAGGCAAATCTGAAGGAGGCAGCACATAAAATTAGGGTAAAACACACTCTGAGCCTACGAAGTTTAGCTGTATATTCCTTGAGAGCCTCCTATGAATATTTCTAAGGATATCGATATTTCATGAAGCTGATACATGATCTGTTGGCAGGTGAACAAGGATAATAGATTCTTTTTCATCGAAGCTTATTGTGGATTCTGGGATCATAGATTCAGTCCCAAAAATGATCATGATAATATTATCGGTGAAGACAGGTTAACTGCAAACAATGACATCTTCAGCTTTCGATTCAATGCTAATGAATTGGTCTTTTACTATATGAGCAATTTTCGCACACGTTTTTTTTTCAATTGAAGTCGGGACAAAAGAGCCAAATGTGTTTGATTGATTACGAAAAGCGAGTTAGTAAAACTGTAAAGTTTAACACCTGCACCTGGGCGTATGTGATTTATGACCTGATCTAATGGTGGCACTAGCACCTAACCACAGCTGTGTCGCTGTGATTCAAAACTCATACAGCTAATACTATTAGATTCCAGCGGCACTCTTCCAACTGTACTTTGCAGCCACGGAACTGGTTTAGAATGCAACTCTTCAACTATACTAGCGACCACAGAACTAGTTTAGAATGGGACGATGGGGGCAGAGACAGGCGACTGGCTAAGAGATGCCAAAGAGGATGAGAATTTTCATTTGCAAGTTTTTAAGGTGCAAGTGATATCCTATTATTTCATTTTCACTTGAACGCATTTTCCGCAATATTTGTTAGAATAGATTGAGTGGATAGAAGTTAGAAATCCGAACAACTTTCAGATTAGGTTTTTCAGATGTGAATGATCTCTTTTTGGTTCTTTAATTTGTATCCTGACTGAGTAAGAATCAGCTTCAGAGATGCCTGAAGCTCATCCTGGGAGATTCTATAAACACTACTTACATAGTTAGGGACATCCATGTACCTACATAGTTCGCTAAATCGGAGGGTTTGCAGTGAATATTGTTGAGTAGGTTAGGAATGTTTAGGATCTTACTATAACTGTAAAGTTTGCAGAGATGGAGAGACCAAAAAAAAAGTGACATTTATATATTGATTACATTGAACATGTATACTATAAAACGCTCTGAAACTAGATTCTTTTTACAACCTAACAAAGAACTCTCTGCGTCTTAACGATGGATTATTACATCTCTAAACAAAAAAAATAAAAATAGAATATGAAAAAAGAAGTAAATATTCTTACTTAGCGAGCGTGCCTCTGCTCGTCTTGGCTCGCTGATTTGCAGCCTCACCACTAACAATCTCGTCGATCAAATCCTTGAAAATCAATCTTTCAAGGTCCAAGGCTACCACTGGAACTTCCTTAGGAAAATCGACCCAATTCTCTGATCTTCGCATTACATCATCCAATAAGATGGTTTTTAAACTATCTTCATCTTCATCAAAGCTGCAATCAACTTTCTTGTTGGTTTGAAGTTGTTCAATCTCTGAACACAAATCTTTTAATAGCCTCTGTGCATTCATGGTTCTTCCTGTGAACTTTTTGGTTTGGATCCAAGGCTCATTTGAAATACCCACCAAAGCTAACTTCTGGACAAGAACCTCATTGACGGCATCAAAGACAAGCTTTCGGTGGAGCTTATCTTGATCTGATTTCAATTGGACAGCCTTTTGAAAGTTGGGTCCGTCTTTTGAGACTCCATTGCTGGCCTTGGTTTGCTCCAGAACGAAGAACAAGTCGGGGTTGATCGGGTGACCTGATGGGTGGAGCTGAATTTTTTTCAAACCTGGACCAAGATCTCTGAGTAGAAGACCTGATGCTAGTAATATTTCAGAGATGTATCTGTGATCTGGATTAGTGTTCTCACACAATGACGCGATGTAATCTGTGGTAGCTTCATTGTGGTTCGAGTTCAATCTTCTAAGCTTTTTAACCAGGTGTTCAATGCTTTCTAGTTTTGTACGATTGATCCCAGAGCTAAGATCAGGTCCAATGATAGTTGGATTCTGTTCATCTTCACCAGGATGATCTTTACAATTTTGAATCTCAACATCTGTAGCAAGAAAAATTTATTAAGTATTGTTCAACCATTCAAATTTTCTCATACTTGCAATATAAGAAACAGCAAAAGCTTACCTTTCAATGCATGAGATATGTTTTTCACGGGCGAAGGTAAGTCATCTCTGTAGAACGACAAATCAAGAACAGACACGGGACTCGGTTGTTCTGGTGTAACGGTTGCAAGTTCTGTCAACAATCCATCTTCACTTAACCTTGGTGATGGTTTCTGAAAGAGAGAATACAAAACTTGTTAACAAGTGAACCAAAAGAATCAAACAAATGGTAGAAAAGGATGATTAGTTGATTACTTACTTTCTGTCTCAAGTTAGACCCAGAGTTCTTGGCCGCCTTCCTGGATGGGCTTCGGCTTCCTTGTTGAAAAAGGACATTGGTGCTCTCAGCAGATCGATCAGCACTTGTCACTTCTATATCCATCTGCGAATTCAAGCTATTGTTGCTGTCTGATTGCTGAGAAATTTCATCCCCTTGATGGCTCAAATTTCTAGATTCTCTACTGATCTCTCCCAATTGGTCATCATTTTTCTGCAAACTAGAAGATCTTGCTCTAGCTTTTCCACCTGGGGAACTTGATTCAGTTGCCTGTCTAGTTGATTGCTTCCTGGGCTTGCTTGGATCTGATGAAGGGATAGGCGGACGAGATCGCTTCTCCAATTCGAGCTTCTTTTGTTGTAATCTTGGGCTCACGGATCCTGATGTCCTTACACTGCTTCCGGTGTTTTCTGTGGACAACTGCTGAGATTTAGATGATTTCATGGTCCTGGCATTGTCTTTCTTATCAGTGGAGGCGAGAGTTCGAGTAGCAGACTCTCTGTGGCCGAGTTTAGGAGATCGGTTATTAGCCGGATCTTTTTTGCTATTTACGGAATGGCTGTTCTGGGGCAACCGAAGACCTGATAAACTGTCAATTGGAATAACCGATGAAGCAGGAATATTAGATTTCTCAATGAGTTTTGCTGGTTTCATTATCACAATCGGGGATTCATAAGTCCTTGGAGAAGTAGCTCCCTTAACAGTGGCAGAAATCAGGCGATTACTTAGTGGGTTTCTCCTGTTTGCTAACATTGGATTTGGATCAACACCGCACTGGTTCACGTTGTTATTGTTTGTTTGAGACACGAAGCTAGGTTTATCTTCTTCTTTCTTGGCCTCTAACAGACCTTTTGCCTGCATTGCATCCAATATCTGTTTAAGAGCTCGGAGATCTCTATCTGATTGCCTAAACTCAAGCTCTTTCAACCTTTTCTCAATCTCTGCATAAACAGAAGGATGCGAGTTTGATGCCCTTGTGGTGATTTCCTGATTCTTTGATGCTGGTTTCTGTGAACCCCGACCTCCATCTAGCTTCTTCCATGGAGCTGGTTCAATTGGAAACCGTGGTGAGACAGGTCTCATAGTCGATTCAGGAGTTCTTAACCGTGGTGAAACTGGGTCTCTAATGGAGCTCCTGGGGCTAGATATTCTGCTTTGCTTGCTTCCATCATTTTTTTTCGATGATCCTGAGAAAGGATCACACTCTTCACTCGGGCAGGTTTTAATCAACCGCATCTGACTCTCACTGGTTGGGATGGAATTGGGCAGCCCTTCCAAGCCCATCAGCTTTGCCACAACACTGGTAGGTTGCTTATAACTTTCAAATTCTTGCTGCAAATTTGGTGTCCTGTTATAATTGTAACTACTACTTCTCTGCAAATCCTTTGAGATCAAGTTCGATTTTGGATCAGTGGTAGAACCCCTCATGTAACTTTCCCTACTATCCAGTGATAGCCTTGGGAGTTCTCTGAGCTTTGTGGTCGATTTTAGGTTATCACGGGATTCAAAAGATGATCGGCGTGTTTCCCGCCCGTCATAGGAGAACCGGGGAGCATCCTTTGGTATTGAAAGCAAAGACCCATCTCTTGCTTCATATGATGATCTCGGTCGTTCTCCTCTGTCATTAAAATTCAAAGGTGATTCTCGAATTTTACCAGGAGATCTGAGTGATTCCTTGAAATCAACAGGTACCCTAGGCCTTGAATTGCTTCCAACTTCAAATGATCCATCAACCGACTTAGATAGCTGCAAAGGCCTCGGAGAATCTTTGTGCTTCATTACACGGTTTATCGGTTCCTCTTTCATTGTGGTTTTAACTGATAATCCACGAGGTTCTCTGTTGATCGAGTCCTTAACCACATCCCGGAAATCAAGCGAGTGCCGCCCCAATTGAGATGCATTTGGTTGGTTAATAGCTAGATCCCTCGAGGGTGTTTCTGGAAAAATGATTCTCTCGGAAGAATGGGATTCTGGTTGAGAGGTTTTGTAGTCAAGAGAAGAGAAAGAGGATGAACAAGAAGAAGATGATACAGAAGCTCCTGATGACTCCATGGAGACTCTTCGATTTTCACCCAAGTTCTTGCTCTGATTCCTTTCCTGCAATTACAGGTTCCACAATCCTTACATATCCTCACACACAAATACAGCAGATTAAGTCATGAATAAATATAAGAGAAATTCTTACCGTAGCTGTCTGTACAAAACGTACACCATCAGGCTCAACGCCGAGGTTACCATTGTTCAAGTGAGAATGACCTATAGGTAAAGCAAACAAAGTTTAGAATCGAACGTCAGCTTAAAAATGACAGAAAAAAATGTAGAAAAATGTTGACTGCCACAAGAAGTATGTACAAGCAGCATTAAACAGGCTTTGATAGAAACAAACAGAATTCATGATCAAGCATTTTATGCATAGAGAGTTATAAAACCCTAACAGTTTTTAGGAAACATAAAGCTATGCTCATTTGAGAAACTCACTGAGAGAAGATAAGAACAATGACTACAACGAAAATTGTAGCTGATCTTAAAAATTATTTTTTCCTACATTTCAATCAGATGACTATGCATATTCCATTTGTACTAGTTCATTGATAGCTATCAAACAGTGGAAATCAAGATTGATTCTTCTAAAAAAGACATGTATTCCATGTTGCCTATAAGAACTGAAGGATGAAGAATCCCAGAAACAAACATAAAAAAACCCTTGGTGCTAAAACAATTTCTTTGAAGAATTGAACATCATTAAAACTAAATTAAGGTTACAGAGATGGAAAAACTGAAAATGCATGATTGAAACAGAACTTGCTTACTAAAGAACCAAAAACTATTGTTAAATGTTAGAAAACAAATAAATACATTCTCTCTCTCTCTCTCTCTCTCTCTCTCTCTCTCTAGAGAGAGAGAGAGAGAGAGTTTTCAGCACAAAAACCAGTGAATATAGCATGTTCAGGAAAGATGTCAAAATTTGATGTATAAAAGTTTAGTTCTCTCAAAAGATAAACAGATACAGAGAAATAACCATAATTGAAATAACTGAGATAAATTTAATGTAAAGAAATACCCAGTCGAAGGGTACCTTGAGGAAGTCTCTTGTGGGTTTGGCCAGTAATTCTTCTGGGAGTGAGGATATGGTGGCGATCAAAGAGTTGGAAAATTCCAGTCATGCATCCAATTTGCTTCTGCAGATCTGGGTTTTCCTCTGTCAAAGCATGAAGAAGTTTTGCAGACATTTTGACCTCCTTTTCTCGCTCTACAACTTCAGAAATTAAAGCTCAAATCTTCTAAAGCTTCATTACCCTCTCTGCTTTATAACCCTCTCTCAGAGGAGGAAAATAAAAAACAGACTCTTCAATCCCTGCAATTCTTGAAAAAAGGCAGAATCTTTGTGGAACTTAAGAGATACCCAGTAGAGATTCTAGGGTTTCATTGTCTCTGCAACTCAAATCCCAACAATTCATGGAAATGCTCAGTACAGAACTCTTGCCCAAATCCTTTTTTCTCTTCTCAAATTATGAAACACCCACAATGTAAATTAAGCTTTTATCAACACCCAGAATCTTACAAACATAGAAAGCAACTCCAATCAAGCAATGACAGATAACTGAATTTCTCAAAACAGGGTTCCAGCTCTCCTAGAAATTTAATAGAATTAAATTACTTCCTCTCAATGCTCAAAAAAGATTTTACAGAACCCCATAAATGTCTTAAACTGCCCTTCAAACACACCAGTCCCAGCTAATAACAGATCACAAATACTTAATTTAAGCTTCAACAGATACCCACCTTATAGCAAATATTTCTCTCTCCAATCAGAACTCTAAAACCAACATTTTTATTTTTTGAGCAGAAGTAGGAAGGGTAGCTAAAGAACTACCTAAGACATTAAGATTAAAAAATAAAGAAATTCAGAGAGACCCAGAAACCTAGAAAACTTCAGAATCCCATTACAAAACCCTTACTAGTTAGCACAAAGAAGGAATCCAGACAATGCCATTCTGTAACAACCAAAAGAAGAAAACAAGAATAGATGAAAGGGGGACCAATTACCCACAGGTAATACAAACACAACCTTCTATGCCCCTCAAAAACACTGTCAATTCAAGACTCAGATGAATAGATAAAAAATTTAATCTGCTGACCCAAAGGAGATATATTTGGATGGTTTCTTTAGAGATGAAAAGGAGAATTGCAGTGATTGTTTCCTGGGTCTCTTAAAGAAGATGAGATTGAGAAGGATGACCAGTTATATGAACATGGACATAGACATGAATCTAATGAGAGTGAGAGTTGGCATTTGGCAATACTTCCCTAATTTTTATTCACTTTTATCCTACTCAAAGTTGTTGGTGACTTAGTGTAAGTCTATGTGCATGAGAGAGAGAGAGAAGAGAGGAGAGAGAAAGTTAAATGAGAGAGCTGGAAGTTGGAGAAGGGGAAATGTGTGTGATGGTGGGACAGATCTGGTTTGATCTCTTTCTCACACTTCCATGTGGGATGTTATGTAGGTGGGTCTATAAACTTAACCTGTCTGTCTGCATGGGCATGTGAGGTTTGTCAGTCACTGTGAGAAAAAAAAGAAAATGAAAAACAAAAAAAGAGAAAAAGATGAAATCACTGTGGGAAGTGGATTTATGTTCTGGAAAGCCTGACAAGTCTAAATGCCTTTTTCAAACAAGACTAACAACTCTTATGGACTCAAATTATCAAAATACCCTCCATTAAAATATTTGATTTTTTTGACTTTATCTCATAAAATTAAATATCTCATTCAATAAAATGACAAATTTGACGGTGAAATTTTGATTGCGGTTCTTAATTTTCACACTATTAAAGTATCACTACATGTTTTAATTAAAAATCAAAAAATATCTTCTTCTTTTTTATTAATTAATACAATTTTAAAACTTGCAACACTCTGAAAACCAAAAGACATTTAATAACAAGACCTCTACAGGAAAATATGATCATAAAGTTGTATTTATTTTTCTTATTTTCTATACTTAATATATAAAATTAAAAAAGTTAAAAGATATTTATTTTAAAGATGTTTTGTATTATAAAATTCGCAGCATTTCTCTTTTCTTTTCCTTTTTTTTACAGTAGATTTACATCATTTTCATTTTCTTAATATTCTTATTAAAAAATATTCAGCAAAAGAACTGGGAAGAAATTCTATAAAGCTACTGCTCGAATCAATCTTTCCATGTTGAACTTTAATTTTGTACGAAAATATTCATTACATGGACCATTTACGCATTAGCTTTTATTCCAAAGAATGATTAAAGAAAATTGGCTACATATATACTACAGTGAGTCCAATTTCTCAAGCTAGTTGTCTGTATATTTTGTCCCTCTTACTACTTCATTACATAGTGTTTAGGACCACTCTATATATAGTTAAACCAATTTGGATTTGAAAAAGGATTTCAGATTCTTTTAACAAATAGCAAATTTTTCCATTACTTAATTTGTTTTTATGGTTAGATTGGTTTTAAAATAAAAGACTGGTATTTATTTAGAAAAGATTAATTGAGGGTCACTTTTCTTAAAAAAGTATTAAAAAAAATCAGTCCACATGTATCAAAAAAAAAAGGGGGTCCATATCAAAACTTTTAAGGCTGTTAAAAGCTTGACGGAAAATTATGTTGAATGAAAGATACAGTTGGAGATGAAAGTTTCCAGTCTATATCAATTCTGAAAATTGATTTTGGATAATGAAGAATTTTAGGTTTGGGGTTGAATTAATATATTACACCCAATTTTTTACTTGTTACACCTAAGCTATTTTTATGCTTTGCTTACACATCTGTCGTGCTTACATAGAAATGATTTAAGATCTAAAATATTGTGAGGATCTACTGATCACATAGATTATCTTCATAAAAAATTATATTGTTCTAAAATTTTTTAAGCGAGTCACAAATACATCGTGTATTAATATTTGTACAAGGAGAAATCCAACCGTATAAATATAAGAACAATTGTGAAAATGAAAAAAAAAATTTAATAGGTAACAAATAAATAACTAAATATGAAAGGGCAATTTAGTCAATTTAGAATCACAAGAAAAGTTTGGAATATTTGCTGTTTATTCCATGGATGGCTGCATTCTCTGGGTTGTATTCCAGGAATTAGAATGGTTTGTGTTAGATTCCTCAGGCACATGACAGCCCACCACTCTGAGGCCTTGTCAAGAACTGCCTGCCTCTCACCGGTCATCCCCCATTAATACCCCTTTTGTGGGTCACATTTCAATTTTCTTTTTATATTTTTTTTTCCAATTTTTCTTAAAATAGTTTCATAATATGTAATAATTATTAATTTTTGAACTTTAAATTCAGCAAATAATTAATTTGTCGTTGCAACTAAATCTATCTGTAACTGAGTACGTGTTTCGGCATTATTTATTTATATAATAATGTCACCAACACACAATCTCGAGCCATGTGTATGAAATTTTATTATAATTCGTATGTATTTATAATATATATTTTTTTATTCAATAAATAAAAATATTTTTTGAATCAAATTATCACTTAAATTTGATGATATTTTAATGATTTAATTTTCAATTCTCTAATGAAGTTTTCTCTTCTCTTGTTATTGAACACCAAATTATCATTGTTGAATTTAATTTCAAATTTTTAATAACTAAGTGAATATTTTAAAAAGAACATATTGAGAGCACCAATAGATTATTTTTTTAATAACTACGTCAAAATTTTTTTTTTTAATGAAGGAAATCTCGAAAATAACGTGCTTTTAGGTATGCATCAAAAAATAAATTATCTTATCTAAATAGGGTTAAAACAACAAAATTAGATTTATGATGTGAACCCTTCCTTCATATTGAAATAAGGCAAGAATTTAATGATGATATTGATGAGAACGATTGATGAATTATTTCTTTTGACAAACAACGATTACAGAAAATTTTTGTTGGCTTTTGTTGGTTTTTTTTTTTTTTTTTGAAATTTTAGAGAGATTATTATATATAAAGTCAAGGCCATTGGTTTGTGATCCAAATACGCTTTTTCATTGCTTTCAAAAACAAGGGATAAAAGAAAAGAAAAGAAAAGAAAAGACCCAAAGAATGTGAGTCTAGCTAGTTAGGTCGTTTTCAGAAATGAGTTCTCTAATTGTATCCTAAAAATAATCCAAATTTTGAACATGATAAAAATATTTATATTTAATGTGAGTGATCACTATTTGGGAATAAGTTATGAAGACGAAAATCACAGACAACCTTCGATATAATTAATTTCCTAATAAAAAGGAAAAAGTATATTTTTTTTAAAGATAAATTCTTAATTCTATACGAAAATAAAGGTTATAAATTATTTTGAGAGAATACATTATGTAGGTGTGGGTCTTATGTGTATGGACATGAGAATGAGATGATGCAACTCTTAGCTAATATATTTCCTGGATTTGGGTCCTACATATACAATAATTTAACTACAAAAATGGACCACTAAGTGCTCTTTATTTGTCTGGCTGGTCATTATTTTTAACAACTATTGACATTTAAATTTTTTTGAGTACTTGGTGTTTTATGGTTGACATTATCTGCTAATGGGTACAAAATTGATAACTATTTTACTACAAATTTATAGGGCCAATATCTGTGCATTGAAAGGCATTAAACCCTAACTTGTAAAATTTGGTTCCTTATGCATGGCGTTTATGCATACATAATTCATGCATGCATGTATGCGTGCATACATTTCGAGGTGTAACGCCGAGTATCCGTTAACCTCGAAAGCCATCGGAATTCCGGTTCAACATATTTTAGTATCAGAATTGGAACCGTTAGGAACAAGAACCGTTAGTATTTAATCCAACTGATATGGCAATTAGAACCAAGTTACAAATAATGATTTAATTTGAATTTTGTTTGTTTTTGAAATTTTTGTATAGGAATTGAATCTTGTAGAATCGAAATTGAAATAGTGGAGAATCAACTGAAACTGGAACTAATTATCCCAATTTCATTCACCTCTTTGGTACCCAAAACGGAACCAATTAGGGCATTTCTAGTAGGAGCATGAAAACTGCTTAAGTGGGAACCCTTAACCCATAAAAATGGATCCCAATCTACCGTTTTAGGGATCCTTAGTGGACGCAGGGCTCATCCCATTAACTCCACACTCAATATTTAAATCCTAAATATTAGGAAAGCTATTTCTCTTTCCCACTTTTTCTATTTTTTCTCTAACATATCTCCACTGATTTTTTTTCTCTCTTCTTTTTTCTCTATTTTTTTTATTTCTTCACCCATTTTTAGGGATTCCCCACTAGAACAAAACACCTTTCTATCGTGGATTTTCTATTTTTAGGGATCCATTTTTAGATTTCCCATTAGAAATGCCCTTATAAGAACTATATATAACCCACTTATTTAATAGGATTCCAAGAAATTCCATAACAAAATCAGAACCAAACCATTTACACCCCATTGATGATTTTTTTTTTTTAAAGGGAAAGGGCAAACTCTTAAAAAAAAAAGTGATATATGATGAAACCTAATTAATGTTGCATAATTGAGAAAGACAAATTGAAAAAGTAATCAGAATCTTGAAATGATTCATCGTCAGAGGAATCTGACAACTACTATCAATGGTTCTGGTTGAGTGATTTGCAAAATGAACAATAGGATCAACTTATAGGATCTTCGCCTTCCCTTTAATTAAAGAATTTCATCTCTCAATTAATAGTTCGCTTGCACGAGGGATTTTAAGTAGGGATTTTGTAGGGATCAAGAATTCAGTGAAAAATTAGTTAGATTGGTTCTTACAAAATCTCTACTTAAAATTTTCTCATCCAAACAAACCATATATTAATAACAGGTTTGTCTTAAGAGAAAAATATTTATATTAAATTTGACAGAATTTAAATCCGCAATTAATTATGGATTTTGAAATGGACCGTTCAAGTAGATTCCACGATTCGAGGACCCACACATCACATTGAAAGGTGGTTATGAACTCAATCAAATTTGACAAACTTAAAATAATTTTTTTTGTGCATTAAAGAATTTCAATGTAAGAACATGAGTTGAACCGATAACAACCATAACCAACTCATTATTATTGGTTTCTTTTCAATGATTTTCTATTATTTTCTACATATGGAAAATAGGAACTCAAATATCCGAGAATCGATTAGTATCGAAACCAATTATTTTGGTTTGATTCACCTATTTAAATACAAAAAATAATTTTGAAACCGGCTCTATATATAATCTGTCTTGCTAAACAGATTGAGTTGGCACGTCACCCACACATACATAAATGATAGTAGATATTAGATACCACCTCAATCTGTCCTGCTAGACAAATGTATTAATCGGTCTTAATAACAGCACTGTTTAAGTACTAGAACCAACACGAACTAAAAATAATAAATTTTAGTTCAAGTTCTGGTTTTGGTTCTAGTTCTGATTCTGAATAGTTCAATAAGTGAATTTAAACCACCCCGTTGACACCCCTAATGTGAAAGTCTAGGCTCTTTAAATTTTTCCCTAAATTAAAAAAGAATTATAGCTGATAAGTGATTAATCAACTACCCATCATTGTCACCATCGATTCCTCTCTCTACTTCTGTAACTAATTAAGTACTAAATTCTTGAAGAACGTTGATTATGCATAAAAAGGGGATATTATAAATAAGATAAAAAGGAGATTAAGGAATGCACGTCACATGCATAAAAAGGAAGGATCACGTGGTGGGGAAACGCCATATTCACTATTTGACTTATTAAGATTAGGCAATGAAGAACCAAACTAAAATGTACTAAAAACTGATCATCCAAATCAAATCAATCATTCAAACCCCCATGTTCCAAATAACATAATTTAATTAACCCATTTGCATGCCCTAGCTACTTGATTGGCCACAATATGATAACTCCCCTATTGTATATGACTTTCAATTCCCCCCACCAAATCAACATGTGGTAACCCATATGATTGAGTGATGCCATGTTTAATTAATGTCAACAAGATATAGAAATCAAACCCTAAAAGTCTATCTGTATAGAATTATATATATGATCAAATTTGTTTTTATTAAATTTGTGTAAGAGGAGAGAGATAGAGATAGAGATAGAGTTATTAGCTAGCTAGGGTTTTCTTAGAAGCTTCATCACATGCATATTCAATGCAAAGTTTTAAATCTTTACAATCAAATAAAGATTTCATAGAAAAGGTATCTCTAGATTTGGTGACTAACCCATGAAACAAGAAGGGAAACCATCACTTCCATGTTAATAGTTCTATTGAATGTGGAGAGATCAAATGAGTTAAAGGTTCCTTGCTTGTAGCTCAAACTATGAATATTTATATATATAAAAAGAAAAAAGTGACACTTTAGAGTGAAAAAAATGCCAAACTTGTGAAGTTGGCAAAGTCTGTAAATGGTAATCACACTAACTTTCCATAGTCCCAATGCTGCTTATCCCAAAATTATTCTTTTTATTTAAAAAATATAAAAATTAATGCGTCTTAGTGCACAACTGTAGTAAGCTATAATCGAGTTATTCGTGTATATATTTTTTACGTTGAGTTTGTTCCTTACTGATTTCTTATCAAAGAAACATATTAAAAGAATAACACATTCTGCTTTTTTATCTGTAAACACTACCTTTAATTTTACAGCCTTATTACACCAATGTGCGGCTCACATGAAAAAGATGCAAGAGCTGATGTTGATTTACATGGTGAAAAGATCATATTTCAGACACACACACAAGAAAAGAAAAAAAGAAGTAACCCTTGGATCATCTACACATAGGTTCACATGCAAATGTAGGCCGAGTGTAAGAATAAGATGAGTAGAAATAGAATATGTAAAAAGTCTAAGAAAGTGGGTGAGACACGTAGAATGTAAAGGGAAACATCCAACCAAATTTGTCTCGTAATAGTATGTGACAGAATGACGCGACTCCAATTGACTAATTTGATCCCAACTAGGGAGCCTCTATACGTAGTAGAGCATACAACTGTTGTTTTCCCATATTTGGTTCCAATTCTGCTTCTCAAATTGATAAATCCAAAACAAATTTAACCAGTTGAGATTCCAATCGAATACCAGGTATTTTTGGATCTGGTGTTTAGATTTTCTTTTTCTATAGAAATTTAACAAGATTAAAAGATTATAAACACGAAAACTTATTAGAATTTAAATTGGTTCCGATTCTTATTGCTCTGTTTTGGTTGCCTGTTCAGTTCTGGTTCATATCTATCTAGAACCGGTTCCTATTATTAAGAAGCGGTTCTAGTTCGACACTGTTCCGATTCTAATATCAGAAAAATGAGGATTCAAGGTCCAAGCATAACCGGTATATGATTCCAATGGGGTATCGGGTGCCATTGACAGTTTGACGCCTTGTTAGCAATTTGAAAATTAAATTCAGTATTTATTAAAAAAATTATAAATATTGTGATAAAATAAAAATTCAATATTTTTTTCTCCATCCACAAATATTTTTCAGTATATTTCGAAAATAATACAGATAATTCGTATAAAATATGTAAATAGTACAAAATACGTGTTTAAATTTATGACTTTTGTTGCAGCTTGAAAAATCAGCCCATTATGAAACTATCAATATGATGGGGTTAAAAGCTTTAGACTAAGGTGATGATGATTTTCTTAGTAAAGATGTCGTCTTTGACAAAAAAAAAAACCAATCATTTGATCGTTATCTTGCATGTGGACTCCACGTGACTGCGGGTTTTTTAGGAGCTTTTTAAACCTACTCTAAATATAAATCCCATCAAAGGGAGATTGGTGGGTCCAATTTAATTGATTCATGTGGACCCATATAAGATGTCTACAAAAAATCAGCTAAATCAGAAATATCTAACCCTCCAAACAAATCACTTTAAATATAAACCGTTCATTCAAATTATTAAAAGTTTAAATTAAGTGTTTGTGGTGCTAGAGGGTACTAGAGGTCTCCGATTGAACTGATTTTTTTAGATATGGTCTAAATAGTATAAATAATATACATATCCAAAAATCAGCTAATTTGGATAACGTTAAGAAACTAAACAAAAAATAAAACCTAAAAGCTTATCATGTGCCCTTAGGGCAAGTTAACAAAATCCCCTAGTATATATCATCTATCATATATCTCTAAAAGATGTCATGCAATTTGGAAAACATGGGCTATGATCGATCTTAACAACTCTCTGAAATTGGTCAGGTACTACATGTGAGACCTCTTATATGGTGGTTTTGTTATGAAGACTAGTAGAGTAGTAGTCAGTCAGTAGTGATATCACCACACCACACCACACCACACCACATATGATGTCTCTTTCGTTAAATGGGCTGGAACCCATAATCTCTCTCTCTCTCTCTCTTTCTTTCTCTCTCATCCTCCCTCTTTCTCTCTCTAGGTTGTTGATTGTTCACACAAGACTTGTATAGTTTGTTGATAATATTGTTCACTCAGTCTGAGAGAGAGAGAGAGAGAGAGAGAGAGAGAGAGAGAGAGAGAGAGAGAGGTCAGTGAGATTTCTAATTATGGCGCCGATGAGATCGATAAGAGTAGATTGTTGATGAGGATCAGGCATGATGTATTGTAGTACAAAATTAAAGTCATGGGTTTTAAGTCTGGTACTACAAATGTATTCATGAATCTCACCTGTCTGTCATTTTTGGAGTTTATGAGAGACTAGTACATATGATAATTGATCTCGAATCTTAACCGTCGATTTGTGGGCCCATCTCCATTGGGACCATAACCCAGAAACAAAAAATAAAATAAAAGAAACCCCAAATATTAGATCATAATCCTTATACCATCCGTATCTGTGACTCTGTGTCCATTACTTTTTTTTTTACAGATTCTATGATCGGATCAGAGTATATGATAACCTAATCTTACTACAGCAATGGCATAAAATTGGTTAGTATTCGCTATCTGAGCAAGGGATTTTGATTCCAAATCCAAAGAATATTTACCTTTAAAAATTCCGAGACAAGACGTGTCATAACATTTGGAAAAAAAAGCCGAACAGTAGGACGGGTGAATTGTCTATTACCTAACTTGTAAATACAAATAAGTGAGAAGACGTTATTAATTGGCAAAAAAAAGGGCCCCACTGGTAGAGAAAAGGAAGAAAACAAACCGCTAACCCGAAAGCATCATAGGATTTATTATCGACAATAGAGAGTACTCGTACCCTCGGAATTTGAATCTTTTTTCTATTAATACCAACAGACTTTATCAACTAAGCTCGATGAACTTACCCCTATGCAAGTGTTGTAACATTTGTTACCATATTATGTGCAATACCTCAAACGAGATTATATCCCATCATCCCAACTGTTGAAACTTGAAAGGTTGGTCAAGGGCTCGAATTGGTTTGATATTGCTCAAGTCCATGCCACCAAGGTTTTGGTGTCTATATATCTTGGCCCAATAACCCATCGTATTAATCAGGGCTAGCCCAGTTATAGGTGCACATTTGACCCGTGGCCCAGGATGGATTCGGACTCAAAAGATGTACACAGACTGGGACTTCAGCCTTCCATTCTTGAAGGTCAGATGTGAGACCAGTTCTTAAAACTTAACAAGCCAATCTACGATTCAAACTGGGCCTAGCCAATGCTTGGTGAAGGTCTTATCTAATCTATTCGGCCCACGTGGTTTGCGTTTCAAAAACTAATTTTTAAAAACTAAAAATTATATATGATGTATTCAAGTTGTAGATTAATTTATATGTAAATTAGTTTTTGAAATCTAGTTTTTGGATAACGAACCACACGGGCCTTAACTTCTTTGCAGTTTGGGGTGGCCGTGAACGGGTTTGGCGTTTTTGCTCAAGTTACACATCTCACTTTGAGATGATAACTTGATGTATAATGGAAATGATATCATTTTAAAATTACTAAGCTCGAAGATCCTACACAATTCAAATTTAGATTCTCATGAATCAGATTCAAATACCTAAAAAACAAAAACCACCTTAAGCGACTGTAATAATTTTTATTTGTAAACCATCTGGGCCTTCAAGCCCACGTCTGACTCAGCGTTATACCTCGAAATCTTGGATGGACCAATGGACTAGAATTGAGGTTGAGCTTGAGTTTTAAATTGTTAACACCAATTTATTCTTACACTTTGCTTACACCTACATATGTGATCTACATGAAGATTATCCAATGAACCCAATATTTTTTTTACACACCAACTTATTTTTACACTTTGCTCACACCTACCAGTGGGATATGCAAAAAAATGATCCAATGATTTATTTTCCTGTTAAAAAAAATTTACATATGTGATACTGAGATTATTAAGTTAACTGATTTAGGTCTTTAAATACTTGAACCAAATGACCCCTTAATTTTATTTTATTTTATGTAACAGAACCCTAAACCCTAAACGGATCCGTGTACATCCTTATTTGTACATCGTTATTTTTACATTAGTTGTGGAGCCCACATGGTGAGGAACTAATGGCTAATTTTTTGTGAGAATGATCTACAAGTTGAGTAGAACATCCTTACTAAAAATCATATCATTCTAAAATTTTTAACCTCATCAAAAATTAATGGGAAATTGATTAAAAATTAACGGGGAACAATGAACGATGAGAAAAAAAGTCAAATTTTAATGGGACTACCAGTTTTAGAATGATTTGATTTTTGGTAAGGATGATCTACAAGGTGAAGAGAACATTATCAAAAAATATCACCCCTTAGGTCAACAACATGTGAGCCCCAAATGCCACTGTAAATATAAAATGTACAAATAAAACTGTACTCTGATCCGGACTCTTTATATGTAATCCTTGGTTTAATTTCCTGCCTGCGTTGCTGGCTGGTCCTGTGGTCCTGCACAATCGTGCAAACTACGCTAGAAAGAAAAAGAGAAAGAAAAAGCTAGGGTACCCAAAACAATGTATATATCTGATTATGGGTAAGCATGAACTGAATTTGAGCTTGATCCAGTGCATGTGGCGTTGCACTTTGAAAAGCCTAGCACGCGAGGGGTTCTTTTCCACGTGTCACTATCTACAAAGATCACCAGCATCATGTGGAAATGGATATCCTGATGATGCCATCATGCATCACATGATCTAGTTTTAATATATAAATCTTTTGATGTCCTTTTATGTACGACTCTATAGTCAAGCTTTTAGTTATAAAGAAACCCATCAGATCACATGGATGTTATGATGCCCTAATTTATCTTACTTTTTTAATTTTCTTCTCAAGTCCGGAACTCAATACTCCCACGAACTGGGTTACATTGAACCCGGCTTACAAACCCAACACCCTTTTATAGGTTGTTAATGTCACGTGGAATTATTATTTTTATTTTTTTCTTTGGACACTTATTCTTACACTTTATTTAAACATGGTTTATAAAGTTCATAGGTAAGGCTGATTTTCCTTCCGAGGATGGTCTTTTCATTATATTGACCATCGTCATAAAAAAAATATTAATTTTATCACTTGTAATTTAATCCCATAAAAAGAATTGGTTGAAATTCTTAAATTATCTGTTTTACTAATCAACTTGATTTGGATAAAGGTAAAAAGTTTTAAAACGCACAATGTTATTTTTTGTGAAGATAAGGAGATCCTCTTTACATATGATCAATCATTGAATAATCTTTATTTGTATCCTAAATGAAAAATTGTAAATAGAGTGCAAGAATAAACAGTGTATTAAAAAAAAGTAGAATAAATGGGTGTTAAAATAAAAAAAACACGGGGTGCAAAGTAAATAAAATAAAGGGGCGGAAATGCTCAAAGTACAAAATAACCACATACCCAAATTCTAAAACTTTTGCCTGGGTGAATAGGGATGGCAACGTGGCAGGGCGACGATTGTGAATTCCTTATATATAGGGTCCCCTAGGGGTTCTTATTTCCACTTTACTTCACATCCTTAACAAAAATTCTCAAGAAAATTTATATATAAATTAACATTTTTAAAGATTAAAATTAATTAATACGTTTAATTAAGAATGCAAAACTAATTAATATATATATATTATATGAAAAAAATAATTATATATTATTATTTACATAATATATNTTTTTTTAGTTTTCTAGAGGGAGATAGTATTTTGTAGTACTTATTATTGGTAGGGAGGACTTATTTGTAGTTAATACTATTAGTTGAGGGAAAGAACCTAAAATTTTAAAGCAAAGGTATGGGGGAGGCATTAAAGCTTGAAATCTCTGCAACCACTACTTTCCACCTCCCCCCCAATGCATGCTTAAATATATATGGCATAAAGTGAAGTTAGAAGACAGATATGTTAATGTCTTCTCCAAGATTTTAATGGCACTATGGATTTGAGATGGCAATGATGTTACTCATCAGCTTCCATATTTTTCAAATCTTCTCTTTCTTTTACCACTAGCTAGTAAATACTTTAGAGAAGGCGTCATAAACAACGCAAAAAAATTAATAAAAAAAAAACTACCAACATACAAGTATCAGATAAATAATTAAACATCGATGATAGGGAGTGCAATGAAATGAAAAACAATGGTAATATAGGTTTTATACAGGACAAGTAGTAAAACATTCATTGGGCGCAGGACGGGTTTGGTTGCGTCTAGAATATCTCTTAAGACATAATCCGATTACCACCAACTAGCCAGCTGCCACTGCTGGCATGGTCCATCATAGACAACGGCGGTGGCTGGCTGCGTGTGGTTTAAAGTTCAATCGATAAAAATAAAAAGATATTTGAAGGTTGAAGATGGAATCAACATCGTAAGTCATACACTACGTACATTTGCTCGTAATATATTGGGCTCTCCTTCAAAACGCGAGCGCCTTTAGCGCCACTTTAATTATAAGATCGGATCTATAAGGAGTCCATCTAATTACATATATATATTTGGATTTGGTTCCAAAATCCACATGTAATTGGATCTATATTGACCCGATCCGAGTTCAATCTCAATACATACCTCATAAGATGAAATGGTTCTTTTATTTTTCATTTCCATATTTTCGGCTAAAGTATTGTAGATACCAGATATAGGACAACATGAGAAAGAACAATTTTTGAAAAAAAAAAAAAAACATTCCCTTTGAAGAAAATTCATTGAAACTTAGAAGACAAAAGAAAATTCTTTGAAGCTCCAATTCTCCCTCTCTCTCTTTTTTGTCAAATAAACACTTTTGATTAATGCACTTTTGATTAATGTTGAAAGCTAATTGGTTTGGAAAGTATAACCTAGAAAACAAAGGAAAAGTTTTTAAAAAGTCTATGAAAACTTTAAACTGTCCAATGAAAATAGAAAATTAGTTTTCTATTTGTACCAACTACCAACTAAAGCTTAAGTAGAAAGGGAATTTTATAGTTCTATTAATCTAAGAAGATCTAGAAGGAATCATATCCGCATACACTACTTTTTTTACATGATTTTATACGCTGCTCTTCAAGTTTACGTAGAGATGATCTAAGGGTCGATTTCTATGTTTTCCATGATAAAAAAAAAATACTATCTTCACAAAAACCATTTTAGATTGATTTTTTATTTTATTTTTTTTTTAAAATAATTTATAT